>CM029016.1:79198310-79497467 GCA_016801055.1 Panax notoginseng | reverse complement strand
GGGGCCCACAAATAGTTGCGCCGTCGTAACGAATATTTCCCGACAGAAAGAATATTCCACGACCAAACGAATATTCCCCGACCAAAATGAATATTTCATAACCACTTGTTTATTTTAAAAAAAATTACACATTTCACCCATAAAAAAATATTATATCAAATTAACACCTTATTATTCACAATAATAATTAGAGGAAAATTTGATTTTATTCATTAATAAGTTGGGGTCTTACATTATTCTTCAACCTTCTTCAATTGTAATTCACATAGAGATATAGTGGGTTTAGTTGATTAAGGTGTTTAACGGATTTCTATCTTAATTGTGGATTGACGTTAATATGGGTATTATGCATCGAGAGGTGGTTTTATCTGCTTTAGTGTTCTTGATTAACAATTCAGGATAGAGAATAATTGATGAGAAGTGTGTTAACTTAAATAAAGTAATAAGTGAAGTTGTGATCTTAAATCTCCGTTATCTTAATTTAACTAGTGGAATTTAAGAGTGGTTTAATTTATATATTTGAAATTCATTCGTTTAAATAAGATTGAGTTGGTTACGGGTTAGTACTTGGTGATTTTTGTTAAATAATTCTCTGTGGGAACGATACTCAACTTATCACTTTATTACTTGTTGACCACGTATACTTGCGTGCTGTGCGTAATTAGATTTTACCCAACAAGTTTTTGGCGCCGTTGTCGGAGAATTAGTTTAATATCTCTTTGCTAATATTAATTTCAATCAAATTAGTCTTAATTTAAACATTTTTATTTTTATTTTTAATTCTCTTCCTATATTTCTCTCTTTTCAGATACCATGGATGACTTTGTGTATCAATGGCCATACACGAACATAACTCAACCAAGGGAAATGAAGATTGATGGACTTAATGCATTTTCTGCAATATCAGCACAGATTGAAGAACTTTCGAGGAAGTTGGACGTCTTTGCAGCCCAAAGGAGTCGAAGGATGGCAGTTATGTGTGACTATTGTGCTGGCAATCACCCGATTAATCAATGCATCATCAATCTTAGGCCGGTACAGTATGGTGGTAACTACCTCAATCAGTATGCATATGATAATTATGATCAAGTTTGGGGGTATCACCCGGATTCTTCATGGAGCTACAACTATCAAGACCAATACTCTACTCCAAATCCGACATACACGCCGAAATTCTCATATCAACCTCCATTAAAAGAAGAAAAGTCAAAGTTGGAGGAATTACTGTTAAAGGTCATAGCAAACCAAGAGGAAAGGATGATGAGTCAAGAAATATCGAGCCACAATTTTCAGCACCATATGGAACAACTCATCACCACTTCAACTCATGGTCCTCAATACATGTATTCCAAAGTTGAGACAGATAATTCAAGGTTGGAGGAATTGTGGTCCAAGTTCGTAGCATCAAATGAGGAGTGGAGGATTAATCAAGAGCGGTCAATTCAAAATATGCAGAACCAGATAGATCAAATGCTCAAAGCCGTAAGCAACCTTCCTCGAAACAATTGGTGTTATGATGAGGATTCCGAGATTGATGAAGTGCCCGAACCAAATCTGCAACTGGATGAGCCACAAGATATAGGAAGTGTGGAGACAATTAGGGATAATGAAATAGAGGTCCACGAAGATCTAAATGGGTCTCCACCAAAGATCAAAGAGTCGGTCAAATTTGCAAAATCATGCCCACTTGGTAGTCATGTCGTCGACGAAGCTCTTGTTGACATAAGAGCGAGTACAATTTTCAATCCATGGTGGGAAGAGAAAGACAAGATAGACGAAGAGCCCATTGTGTGTGACAAGCTTCCATGCCCCAAAGTGATCACATACACAATGGAGAAAATACCTATCTGTGGAACGTTCTTGATTGAGATCATACCAAATCAGAGCATGCTAGGTGACTTTAACTCAATAGCCATCACAAATGGGAACCTACCAAAAACTACATTATTTTCGATGGATGGAGGGTTCCTCAATTATCGAAGAGGAATTGATAGCGTTGATCAGACAAAGTCAGGCTAAAAGACTGTAATTCAAGCGCTAACTGGGAGGCAACCTAGGAATTTTTATATTTATATGCTTTACTAGTTTATTTAGTAGATAGGAATTAATTTGCTTATTAAGTTCTCTTACCAATCCAAAGTGTTATTCTAATCCATGTTGTCTCTCTTCATTGCAGGTATTAGAGGTTCAATGGATATGCAAAAGATTATGGAAAGGGAAGCCACCAGCCTGAGCCCATGACACAGTATCCTCCTTCAAATTCTGATGTGGAGGATTTTTCAGTCTTTATGCCACGCCACCATCACCACAAGCTTAAATGATTACAGGGAAGTCCTCGTCCACTTCATGCTTTATTTTACAATGAGGACATTGTAATTGTTAAGTTTAGGGAGTTAATTAGTTTAGTTTTGCATGTTTAATGTAGTTGTTTTAGTTTTGAATAAGTTGTCATTTAGTTTAGGATTATTATATGTTTGCATTCATGTAGTGTAAGTGCATAATAGTTTGCATAGTAGAGTAGTTGTAAGTTGCATTCACTGCGCTCTTACAACTTTGGTCATCCCACTAGGGATTGAACCTCTCGTATTTGAAGTTTGTCCCCCCAAACATGGGATCAAACTTTTCACCCTTGCAGTTTATCCTCAACCTAGGATTAAACTTCTTTCCCCACAGTTTGACCTGTACATGAATTAATCTTTCTTCCTCGTAGTCTGACCCTGCACATGGGATTAGGCTTTTTAACTCACCCTAAGGGGCGAACTACGTCGACCTGATCTCCATGATACACGGGAGTACGTAGGCAACCATTTTATATGGCCCGGTCGCAATAAAACAAAAATAACAAAAACACTTCTACACCCTTTTCCTTACAAAAATAAAAACAACAAAAACATTCCTACACCCTTTTTGCCACATACAGCGTTGAACCTCTTACAACATGTTCGAACTACGCAGACCTGATCTCCTCTTCAACAGGAGTACGTAGGCAGCCATTCATGGTTCGGTCTAACCCCCTACCAAAACACAAATACTTGTCAACGATGCTGGGATCAAATTTTAATCCATCACATTTCATTTGGCTTCAGACCAAAGGGATGGAATTTCTGAACTCCTCCTAAATAGGAGATTCGGCGACCATCTAAGCTGCGGTTGTACCTTAAGAGCAACACCAATCCATAAGATATGGAATTAACTAGGCTCCTCCTAAATAGGAGTACTGGCGACCATCTGTGGTGCGGTCAATCTCATAGAGGAAAGCCACACTCCTCTCCATATTTTCATACAGAAACCAGTCCCAAGGCACCAAAGATGGTAGGGATACACACATATCCATGATCTATTCTAAACTATCCTGAGATAACTCAATGTCCATCCAGCAAGGAGGAATTCAGAATACATCAAGATCACAAGTCCTGAAGAAGCAGGCAAATATCAAGCAAGTATTCAAGCATATCTAAAAGGGAAGTGATCAAAAATATATTTCCCTACTATATATAATACTGTTTGATATACACAATGTAAACTGTACATGAAAAAATGGCTAAGCTAGTATGTGCAGGAAAATACAAAGCTATCTACAGATCGACATGCAGGCGAGCTAGCATATTTAACATAGCATCCCTCTCCAAAGAAGGAGGTAACGCTGTGGTCTCCTGTACAAGGATATCTACACGAGTCAGCAAGTCCGAGGCCATCTGCATGGTGACGTGAATCTCATCAATATATGCACTCATCTCGGCAAGCATACCAGTGGTAAGGGACCTCACTGTAGTACTATCTGTGACGGCTACATCCCGGGCAGATATGGCACTGTCCCGCTCAACTATCACTACATCCCTGGCTGATCTGGCCTCATCCCGCTCAATAACAGCGGCATCTCTGCGAGCTAATGCCTCGTCTCTCTCTAATAGAGCTGCATCTCTCCCATCAAGAGCTGTCAACATCAGGGCTCTAGCCTGATCTCTATCAAAGGTCATTAGATGAAAACTCTGCTCAAAGTATTGTGCTAAATGCTAAATCACAACAGTGCTAGTACTGGGAGAATTTAAGAGAGCTGCTGGCAACCTAGTAAATGGCTCCTCCTCGGTCTGAGAATCAATGTCCTCCATGGGCTCTCCACCATCTGAAGCAATGCTCGACACTGTGGATACTACCGCAGCCGATGAAGTCTCTGTCTCCATCTACGTAGAATACTCTGCAGAATAACCCGGATGGCTAACAGAAAAAGCATCTATCTCACGTTGATCCCAACAAGCATACACATGGGATCGGTCCTTTGCTAATAGATAGCGAGAAGCTAAGCGCTGACCTAACGCCTCATCAAAAGGATAAAAGTCCTGGAACTGGTCAAACTGTGACATCACGTCCAGTAGGTGATAGGTAGTCATGCCCCTCAAACCAGCCAGAGGGAGATAATCCATGCCCGGAGCATGAGTAATGAAACTAAATGGCGAATTGAGCCCTGAACACGACAAGATAGCAAAAGGATCTACAATCTCGGCTAAGAAAACGGACCAGGATGCAGGATCTGTACACTCCGTGGGCTAAAAGGAATACGACATAGCTATCTCATGGTGAAATAATACTCGTGTCGTCTGAATGTGCCAATCGGTCTCAAGTGTGACATAAACCACACGTACAGCATGACCGAACTGCCTGTGAATACCCCTGTAGGGTAAGTACTGCAAAACGTGGCCGACCTCAGTGTCTCTGCCATGATCATCGAAATAATGGTACGACCCTCCCTGAGAACTCTCACTGCCATAATAACGCCGATGTCTAACTCGTCCATATATCGTGGCATGTATACGTATGATAATGCACACAGCATCAATACGTCCACTTTGGCCAAATGCCACTGGTCCTCTAGTATGGTAAAATCCCCAGAATACCGAGCATAGCTATCCTCATAGCCAAATCTGTCAATCAGAAAATGCTAGGATATCACGTGGCCAGATGTGATCTCATCCTGTACAACTCTTCGCCTCACAGCCTGGTGAGAGTCATGAACTACTGGCTCATGTCACCAATGGCCATATGCACGCAAGGTCTGTCAAGTGGCAGCATCGTCAAACGTGCATACTCCTCCAAAGTCAAAGTCAACTCCTGGGTCCCAAATTGGAAAACCTGCCTCTCCGATACCAAGTGCTCTAGCATGCCCTCCACAAATCCTGCTGGAACCTGAAACATCAAAAGGGTCATGGTATACTGCAACAGCTGATCTACGGTCACCCTATCTGGGGGTGACATACTATCATACCAATATCTCAGACGGGATGCTACCAATAATGGTGGGGTGTGATCTATGCGGTTGACTGTCGAAGAAGACATCTATGTGGGTCGTATCATAATACCATCCAAGGGTCAATACTGAATATCTCTAGACATACATACATATGCATAACATGATACATGCATAACAGATAATAGATGGCAATATGATATAGGTAATGGAAAACTGTACATACATTTATAGGTATATCATCATCTAATACATCATCTCTGTACAACTAAAAATACAGGGAAATGGGGCACAGACGCCTACTACTAACAAAGGTCTATCAAAAGATATAGCGAGAATGGGGCACAGCCACCCAATAGCTAACAGAGGCCTATCAAAAGAGATAATGAGAATATACATCAGAAGAAGACAATGGTGTCAATATCTACATCATCAATCCAGTCCACCTGATGTAACTCCTTCTAAGTCACTAGATCTCTATCAATAGGGATGTCAGGCCTATACAAAGGAGGATCTGCGCTGGCAAAGCCAAATGGGTCATCTGAGGGGCCAGCTCCTGTGCTGGAAGGATCAAACGAATCTGCCTCTGTCGGATCTCTGCCCAAATGCTGGAAAAAGAAATGTGCCCAGTCCAGTCACTAGGCCAAGCTGTCAATCTGTGTCAAATGAGTCGGATCTCAGACACAGGCTAGCCAATCCGTCATCATCACGGATCCTGGAACCATATCCCCCATGAACTGAGTGGCGCGGGTCTGAGCTCCAATGGTGTGAGGGATCCACCAATGCTGGAATACATCCTGAGTGTAAGGACCCTCTGACAATGCAAAACTGTCAACACCCAACAATGGGATATCAATGACGGGTGACTGCGACACAGGCCAATAACACCTGGCATGAGGCAAGATCGGTATACGGATCTTCCCTGTAGTGCTCCTAATAGCACGCTCTCCTAAATAGAGCTCCCATCCTCCATCTGTGAAGAGAGAAACCCTACGAGTGGAAATCACATACTCGACACCAGTCAGGTACCCATCCTCAAATCCAGTGGCCAAATGCTCCCCAGAATATGGAATCCATGTGATGACATCCGCTGTCAACCATTCCAACTGACGACGACAATGAGTGAAACCCTCAGCTATGGGACCTCCGCCAGTATGGAATGATGCCATCTCCGTCCTCGTGGTAGGTATCCAACCCTAATATACTCACTGGAAGTAAATATGGGAGCCTCTCATAGGCCCAAAACTGCCAACATAAAGGCAAAACATCTGCTATCAGCTAACACTCTTAACTTGTACATGGTAAATGATAAGAGAAATACTTACCAGCAGAAATGGGTAAAATCCTAACCAAGCCTCGGTCAAGCCCTGTGAGCGAATACGCATGCCCCTGAGGAATTAGGCAAAGGTGTAGGAGCCCCAATCATACTCTCCTATACTGTCCACATGTCGCGTGGCGCTGATCAAAGCGAACGACACCGTAGAAGAGTTATCTGCTATGAAGCAGCCCCTAATGATCATCAGGTACAATCGCCGAAGAATGTGATCCCTAACTCTGACATCAGCTGGTATGGGCTCACTCAATAGTCCACTTATAGCATCTACGTTCAAAGGACCCGTACGGATAGTCCTGCCCTTGAGCGCCTCTACAGGAACTCCTAGCAAGGATCTGATGGTAGTCGGGGTAATATTAGCCGTGCAAGGCACTGGCGCCCCTCCAAACTCCATACCTGTGATAAACCGACAATCCATAGGCGTCATCATCACTTCACAGTCCAATAAATGGAGAGGCTGAGTCTGGTGAAACTAGCGCTCAGACAATCCCCTGAGGTAACCCCAGGGATAACGACGGGGAAGGATGGAAAAGAATTCTCTAAATTCCCAATCATGCACAATCGCTCTATAGTCAGGATGTAGAGCCTGGTACATGGAGTGAATGTTGAACCAGTTCCCTCGAGGCTGTGTAAAGCCGGGAACCTGTAAAATACAGATCAACATCAGATTCCTTTACTCCTCATCAATAGAAAAGAAGGAAGATTAAGATCTAAGCTTTATACCTCGTTGGCATGCAAATACATCGAGGGATGTCTACTCAGATCATCCAGAAGCTCTGGGTTTGCTACCTGAATACTAAGGAGGTCCCTACGGGGAACATGATCAACATGAGCAGGGTCCGCAATGGAACATCCTCCTCCTCATCCTCGACGTCCAGTACATCAAACCGGACTGGACGTATCACCGCCCCCATCAACCGACGAGGCTGTTTAACGGAACGGGGTCGAGGAACTTCAAAAGCCCTCCTCCGTACACCAGAAGTGGTCCTGCGGGAACTACTTGCCTGATCCAAATCCATAATATCTGGACAACAAGTCTCCAAATCACCTCAGAAGGGGTGTGGTATTTTCTAACCTGGAGCTTTTCAAAATGCATCTAATGACTACATGCATGCATGCATTATTTTAACATACGTCTACAGTAGAGTTAAATACGCATGACTACTCAATGCCTACATTTTGGAAAATTTTGCCATAGTTTCCTCTATAAATAGGACTATCCACATGCACATAGGCATGACTAGGTGGCCATTCAGTAGCACACCTGCCCACAGTCATATACATACTATTTGCATTAAAAAAATCAAAGTCATCAATCCATAAGGATAACCTAATTACCAGGATTACTTTGCTTTTTCACCTTTGCTCATTTGTCCTCAAATAGGATAAGAAATAGCAGGAAAAAGGTGCAAATAGTATTTCACCTTTGCTCATTTTTTATCAAGTCATTTGGGCATACATAATCACTACTATGTTCTTAGATGCATTTCATGTGATAAGTCATTTTTTAACGGACAAAAATTGGAAAAAAGTACATGCATACGTTACCAGGACAGTGTAGAACACTTGTACGGTGACAGAATTTGCAGAAAGACGTCCGAACTCAGCAGATCTAAAGAAGAGCTCTCAGATTTCCTTCGCGGCACAACTTGAAAATGACTTATGAAAGCAACCTGTACGATTTTAATATCCACGGTTGGCCGCAGGTCCATCTGCGGCTGCAGTAGGTGTACATATAGCTCCTTTATATGGGTCCCACCCCTTTGTATCGGTCTAGTTCGAGTTACAAAGGAGTTCTCATAAGCTGAAAAGGCCAAATCAGGGATAAAAATGCTACGCGATTGAGCGGAATAGCCTGAAATCCTGGTTTTTCTGGGCCCGACTGTGGCTTTCATATCATTTATTGGTATTCACCCGAACACAGGGTATACTATACCAATGATCCAAGTCATTGTAGATTCCATTCGGCAATACCGCATAGAGATCCAATGCCGTCAATTTAGGGTTGTCACCCTAATCCCGAACAGTTCCCCGGTGGGGGTTACAACGCATGGTTATCTGTCCACCAACAGATCCCCAGCGGGGGTTATAACGCATATTCTGTTGATACACACATCAGCGATGATCCAAGAGATCCCCGGTGGGGGTTATAACGCATGTTTCGCTGATACACACATCAGCGATGATCAAGCAGATCCTCGGCGGGGGTTACAACGCATGGTTATCTGTCCACCAACAAATTATAAAGATTTTGTCCCCAGAATCTCGCCCTACATTACTCAAACAAAAGAGGGTAATCCTTCTTTATCTTCTCTTCCAATTCCCACGTTGCTTTCTCAACATCGTGGTTCTTCCATAATACCTTTACCGGCGTTATAACCTTGTTTCGCAGAACTTTCTCTTTTCTATCGATGATTTGAATCGGCATCTCTTCATATGTTAAATCCTTCTCGATTTGAATAGGCTCAAATTCTATCTCATGCTTGTAATCTGGTTTGTAAGGATGTAGCACTGAAACGTGAAATACATTATGTATTCGCTCTAGGTTTGGAGGTAACGCTACTCTATAAGCTACCTCACCTACCCGTTCTAATACCTCAAAAGGTCCTATAAATCTTGGGCTTAGTTTTCCCTTCTTTCCAAAGTGTATCTTTCCTTTCCAAGGAGATACCTTTAGAAATACGTACGAGCCTACCTCAAACTCTCTATTCTCTCGATGTAAGTCTGCGTATTTCTTCTGTCTGTCTTGAGCTGCTACGAGACGCATACGTATCAACTTCACCACTTCCACTGTTTGTTGCACCAATTCTAGTCCTAGCATTTGGCGTTCTCCCACTTCATCCCAATACAATGGAATTCTGCATTTCCTTCCATACAAAGCTTCATACGACGGCATACCTATGCTTGCATGATAACTGTTGTTATACGCAAATTCTACTAATGGTAGATGGTCATCCCAACTACCCTTGAAATCCATGACGTAAGATCTCAACATATCTTCTAACGTCTGAATTGTCCTCTCGCTCTGTCCATCGGTTTGTGGATGATATGTCGTACTCAACTTCAACTGCGTCCCCAGCTGCTCTTGAAGACTTCTCCAAAAGTTCGATGTGAATCGGGGATCACGATCTGACACAATCGAAACAGGTGCTCCATGTCTGGAAATAATTTCCTTAACATAGAGTGTAGCTAACTGATCTAGGTTATACTTAACTCGAATTGGGAAAAAGTGAGCCGACTTCATCAACCGGTCCACTATTACCCAAATCGCATCATATCCCTTCTGAGTCATCGGAAGTCCCACCACAAAGTCCATCGTGATATGCTCCCACTTCCACTCTGGAATCTCCAATGACTGTAACAAGCCACTTGGTCGTTGATGTTCGGCTTTAACTCTTTGACAAGTCAAGCACCTACTCACATACTCAGTTATTTCTCTCTTCATGTTCGGCCACCAAAAACTCTGTCGAAGGTCTTGATACATCTTAGTACTACCAGGATGAATCGAGTACCTTGAACTATGAGCCTCTTGTAAAACTTGCTCCTTTAATTTCATCTCATTCGGAACCCAAATTCTTCCCTCAAATCTTAATAATCCCTCATTATCAAGACTAAACTTAATATCTTTTTCATTGGTCAACCGCTTCTTCATCTGGTCACACTCATCGATTTTGAGCTGCACCTCCTTGATTCTCTCTACGATGGTAGACTGAATCTCCGTTGCAAACAGTCTCTGATCCGCCTCAGTTGGCAACTTCACCTCTAATTCTATCCTAGCCATCTCTGTTATTAACTCAGTTTGAGCCGTTAACATAGGCAACTTCTCCCGACCCTTTCTACTTAAGGCGTCGGCCACTACATTAGCTTTTCCAGGGTGATACAGGATTTCACAGTCGTAATCCTTTATCAACTCCAACCATCTCCTCTGTCTCATATTCAACTCCTTCTATGTGAAGATATATATTAGACTCTTATAGTCAGTGTATATCTCACACTTTTCCCCGTAAAGATAATGTCGCCATATCTTTAGGGCAAACACCACCGCAGCCAGTTCCAGATCATGAGTAGGGTAAACTTTCTCATAATCCTTCAACTGCCTAGATGCATACGCAATAACCTTGCCATGCTGCATGAGCACGCAACCAAGTCCTCTATACGAAGCATCGCTATAAACTACGAAACTTCCTGTGTCATCGGTAATGACAAAATAGGCGCTTCACTCAACCTTTTCTTCAGTTCTTGAAAACTGTCCTCGCATTTTTTAGTCCACACATATTTCACCGTCTTTCTTGTCAAATTAGTCAACAGAGTAGCTATCTTCGAAAAATCCTAGATGAATCTCCGATAGTAACCCGCTAACCCTAGGAAACTCCACACCTCAGTCGGCGTTTTCGGTTGTTCCCAATTCATCACGGCTTCCACCTTCGCTAGATGTACTGAAATTTCCTCGTGGTCAATGACATGTCCTAAAAATTGTACCCTCTCTAGCCTAAATTCACACTTAGTGAACTTCGCATATAACTTCTCCTTCCTTAGTGTCTCCAACACTATTCTTAGGTGTTCAGCATGATCTTCTGGTGTCTTAGAATAGACTAGAATATCATTGATAAACATCACGACAAGCTTGTCCAAATATTATTTGAACACTCTGTTCATCATATCCATAAATGCAGTAGGTGCATTTGTCAACCCAAATGACATCACCAGAAACTCGTAATGACCATATCGAGTTCTAAATGCTGTCTTTGGCACATCTTCTTTCCTAACTTTTAGCTGATGATACCCCGTCCGCAAATCTATTTTAGAAAAATATTTTGTCCCTTTCAACTGGTCAAAAAGATCATCTATCCTGGGCAATGGATACTTATTCTTTATCGTCAACTTGCTCAACTCTCGGTAGTCAATACAAAGTCTTAACGATCCGTTCTTCTTATTGACAAATAGTACCGGTGCTCCCCACGGTGAAACACTCGGTTGTATGTACTTCCTGTCCAACAGTTCTTGCAACTGCACCATCAACTCCTTCATCTCCACTGACGCCATACGATACGGTGCCTTGGAAACTGGTGCCGCTCCTGGCACAATGTCTATCACGAACTCAGTTTCTCTATCCGGTGGAAGACCCGGCAACTCACTCGAAAATACATCCATGAATTCACTCACTATAGGTATTTGTTCCATGGTCGCTCCTACTCTCTAGGTATCGACAACATGGCACAAATAACCTACACACTCCTCTTCAATAGTTTTCTAGTTTGTGTCATGGTAAGACAACACGAACGTCCCGACGATTTATTACTGTAAAATATTACATGAGGTTGTCTTAACGTTTTAATATTTACGCATTTCTTTTGACAATCTATTATCACCCCATAGTTAACCAACCAATCCATTTCGAGGATTACGTCAAATTCCCCTAACTTTATTGGTATCAAATCTACCGACAATTTACAACCTCGAATGTCTACGCAACAACTCTTATGAATATCTTCAATGGGAATTATCTCTTCGTTTGCTACCTTAATGTTTAAAGGTATGTGCAATTTTTTGGGAAGTAATCCTAATCGTCTAGCAAAATCACATGTGATAAACGAACAGGTCGCACCCGAGTCAAACAGCACGTATGCATTAAGATCGTTGATCAGAATAATACCTGCAACTACGTCCCCCGAGGCCATCGCGTCTTGGACAGTCATATTGAAGGTACGGTCCATCGGCCTACCCGACTGCGCTGGACCCCCAATAGTTAACTTACCACTATTGGTGCCCTTATTCCCGTTCGTTCCCTTCTTCGGGCAGTTCTTTGCCATGTGATCAGTTGACCCACACACAAAACATCCATGATTTTTCTTCGGACTAGGACAGTTAGGCGCAATATGCCCCTCCTATCCGCAGTTATAACACACGGCCTTACCCTTAAGACAAACTCCTAAGTGAGTCTTCCCACAGGTTTTGTAGGCCTCCGTCCTCCTCTTAGGGTCTCCTTGTTTCACTCCGGTATTCCTAGAGCTAACTACCTTCCTCTTATAACCCTCGCCACTCCCACTAGCACCTTCAATCTTTACTCCTCCATCCACCTTCCCCTTGATTTTCATATCTTTGTGGTATTGGCTCAACGCCTCGCTACCACCTTCGGCAATTATTGCCTTCTCTAAAACGACTCCAAAGGAAGTACTTTGGAATACAGATATACGGTTATAGAGCCAGGGTTTCAAGCCCTGCTCAAACCGTCGAGCTTTTCTCACCTCAATTTCCACTTGGTGTGGAGCGAACCTTGCCAGTTCATTAAACTTGGCGGCGTATTGGGGAACCGTCATGTCCCCTTGTTTTAACTCTAGAATCCGCATTTCCATCAATCCTTGAATGCTCGTGAGAAAGTAGTTCTCATAAAATATTTCCTTGAACCTTACCCACGTTATCAAATCTATTCCAGCCCTAGCTTGATTGGCCTCCCACCAAAAGTTTGTCTCTCCCTTCATCATGTAGGTTACAAAGGCAACCTTCTGGGCCTCGTCGACATTTGCTATCACAAATGCCTTCTCAATCTCCTTCACCCACGTTTGGGCTTCGATAGGGTCCGTAGTTCCTTTGAACTCCGGCGAACCCACACTGTTAAAGTCCTTGAATGTAGTAGCTCGTACTACACCGGGATTTACAGGGATATTAGCCCCAGTTTGATTAAACGCTGCGGTTAAAAGATTCAAAAATTCCTGCATGGGGTTAACTGGACCTCCCTCCTGTTGATTTACGTTTGCTTGATTCCGCGGTACTCTTCTTGGCGGCATTTTGCTGTTACAATAAACACACATTTCGTTATTATTCATTTTCTGTTAATTAGTTATTATTCAATTTTAAATAATAACTCAAACATTCATTAGTCCACATGTTTCGAAAATGAAAACTTATATTGATTCATGGTAGTATAACACTACCTCAGTTACATTACACAGCCTAATCGGATTACATTACTTTCCCGTAATTACTTTCCAAAAATTGGGATTTACAAAAGACTATCCTTGATTATACAAAAGAGGGTTTTACGTCACTACTAGATACAAAATATTTACATATCTAACTACTCTAGCCACTACTAGATCACATTTGCCTTAAGGCATTCTCGTAATCCACCTTGGCAAGACCGGTAATAATATCACGGTTGATAGTATGTCGCGTCTACCCTGTCTCTACGGGATAACCAGCTACCTGCAGTTGGAAATCCTTATGAGAACTCCTATGGATATAGGACATTCTTCCTATCTTCTGTTTCTTGGTCTTTAGCTCGCTCCTAAGCTCAAAGACCTCCTGTTTTAGCTCATGGACCTTGTCCTTAGCTAAAACCCTCTCATCATGTTCCTGTTCCCACATGGACTCCACGTCCATCTTGTTCTCTATAATAGCTTGGAGCTCCGCCATTAGCTCCTTAACCTCATGACAGTAGTGGATGTTTCTATCCAGCACTGACATGAATAATGACATCATCGACTCCCCTGGAGCCATCTCCGCTGCTATTGCTACCGGGTTGAAGGACACTACCTCCACCTCTTCTTACAACATGCCGTCAAATACGGACATGAGGTCTAGACTCTCTGAGTCTCCAGACTCCACCATAACTATCCCTGGATCTGCTACTATGGGATTCGGTATGATTTCTATCTGGTTTACCGACCCCTCGCTGACTACCTACACTTCTCTATTTTCTCCTGGCATCTACAACAACATAAAAGTTTGATTAGTAAGCGTCAGTAGAATAAAACACATAACATATATAATGCATTTTATAAGGTTAACTTCCATCTTTTAATCCTTGACTTTTCTTAAGGTTATGACTTAAGGTTTTTATTTCTCCCCTTAAGTTTTATAACCTAAGGCTCTGATACCAACCTGTGACGCCCCCAAATCTGGGTATCTTCCAACCCGACAGATGGTGCTACACGGTGCTACAGTTCACATAAACATTCAATTAAAATGCCTCAAAAGAACGGATATGTCATATATATATATATATATCAAAAGAATATTTACATTCCCTAGGTTCTTTACAACCAATACATTGTCTTTGTCATAGTATCAATATTATTCCTTACAAAACCTATAATATTACATATGTAATCTACGGGTTTGGCTTCGCCTTCCCTTTATCTTTGCCGGATCCATCAGTACGTTCGGTCTTAGCTGCATTCATATGGTTTAAGCAAAAATTAGCCTAACTAGCTCAGCAAGTACAACAATTCTAGGAAAATAGCATGCTTGAAGCATAGGAATCATATATCTTCAATAACTGAACAATAGTTACAAAGTACTATCGATAATTCAAAATAGCACTTCTTTTTATTCAAAACGTTTTACAACAACAATATTCAGTAAAACATCAATTCCGGTTCAAGACCGTAAGCATTTCATGAGTACTTTGAAAAGGACATCCCGGCACGAAGTCCGTAAGTCCATCATAGCTTACGAGCACGTCAAAGTGATCAGCCTATAGTACGCTATATTGATCAACACTATATTCATTAAACGTGTATACGTTTAAGTTGTGCAAACCTCACGTGCCTGTCGTTTGACGACAAAACAATTTGAGCATACTCATTCTACTTTTTGAAAACCACAACAATATTAGTTTGGTAAATCCTTATCAACACTTGATAGAATAACATATCATACGTCTAGCCGAAAGGATTGGCTTTGACTTCCTCAAATACTAACTCATGCGAAGAATACATGAATCACAAAGACTTGTCCAGATCGAACTGGAACAAGGGTTAGAGTACTTGCCTTTAGCGTCTACTTATAGATATAACACGTGCACTTTACGTCTTTAAGGTGTCTACATTAGATGATAGCATAACATAGAACATTAGGTCATGAATGATCACACATGGTTCCTAAAGAATCTTACCCTTCTTCTCAGTCTACATATGTATTAGATTTGTTATTATAGATTCCGGCTTTCCATTACGTCATTCTTACGTTCATATGTAATTGACTTAACTTAACTTTAAGTATTCATACTTAAGGCTTAATTTTATCTTAACAATGTTTCATTAAGATCTTTATTTAATTGTTTATCAAATACTCTTCATGCTTAGCATGTAAACCTTTCTTCATTATCTAGATTATGAAGCTGGCGCTGCAGCGCCGGCTATTGCACTTGGTGCCGCGCTGCAGCGTCACCAGTTAATGTTCAAAAATCCAGACTCGGCGCTGCGGCGTGAGTCTCTGTGTTATATATCGCGCTACGGCGTGAGTTTGCAGGGGCTGAGGGTCATTTTGGCTCTACGGCGTGGGCTTATTTGCCTTGGGCTGGCGCCGCGGCGCCAGCTCTGTGCACCAGGAAATTTTCACAGCATTGAAATTTTGTGAAACTTCTGGACTCGTAACTTCTTCGTTATAAGTCCGAATTGGCTCGTTCAAGAGCCTACGGTTCACAAATTACTTGCTCTATGCGTTCATACAAGAATTTTATCTATTTTACTTTGTTTGCTAAAATTTCACCTATTAGTCCATTTTAATGAAAATGATAAACGTTCGTGAACGTTCAACGCTCGTTTCTTCGTTCTAAGTCGAAATTCGGCCATTTTCGAGTCCGCAACTCTATAATGCCAAATATGACTTGTCTCTATCAAAAACCAATGTTTACGACTTTAAACACAAAATACGACTTCCGTTCCGAGAATTTCATGAATTCGACGATTATCGTCCAATCATGTAAATTCTGGCGAAACCTCTTTACTAATCATTCTAGGTGGATTTTAATCAACATATAGACATTTCAAGTTACTTATTGCACCAAATTATTATCAAAGTAGGTTTTGACTTATTCTCATAAGTCAATGACTTATTTAACTTATTAACTACAAATTCTCATGCTTATAACTTATTATGAGCTTAAGTCCGTCAATTAATGTTTTCAAACTACTTTGAACATACTAACATCATATGACAACATATAGCAAGTTCTTTCCAAGTTCATCAACTTATTTAGGTTCAAGTTCCTTATTCAGCTTAAGTTCATTCATCAATGACTTATGACATGTTCTTAGTATCTAACTTCATTAGATTACACTTCTCTTATCATCCTAGTATGAAAAAGATAGAAGAGATAATATTAATTACCTTTGAAGACTACTTGTACTTCTCTTCTCTTAAAAATCTAACAAAGGAAAACTAAACCTCAAAGTGCTTATTGGCTCTAACAAATAAGTTGTTTCAGAGAGATCTTTGGATGAAAGTTTAACAAGCAAAATAAGAAATCCAAGCTTGCTATTTATGGAAGGCTAAGGTTGGGGCATAATGGTCTTTAAAACATCCCAGCTCCTTAGCTAACCTCCTTACTATTCATGTCTTAAGGCCTAAGTTTACTTGCTAACCACAACTCTTATCTTTTACTTGGTTATTACATAAAGTTCTTGCCCATCAAGACTACCCATATTAATATGGGTTGCTCCATGGGTCATGGCTAATTCATTGGGCTTGCATTAATAATAGTTTGGGCTTCACTTTATAAACCACTTGGGCTTAGTATAAATCCTACATAGGTTTACACCATTAAGCATATGGACTTATATTTTATACCAAGTTACCTTAATTCATTTCAATAGGTTTTTAATATATACCTTCTCAATTTAAGTCAGAATGTGAAATTTTACGTTTTTCATACTTAGATTATTATTACATAACCCATCTCACCTCGATATTATAACGTTACATATTTCTCAGAAGTTCAAAAGTAATTCCTGAGCGATAAATGGTGAATAGTGTTTTTCGTAAACTTTCTTGGAAAATATTTATTTTCGTCTTGAAAATTCAACCACTTTAATTCATTCACGTGGTTCAAATACTACGATGTTCCGACATTTCTAGGTTATAGAACGACATACATCTTATTAACACATAATAATAACAAATAATAATATTTTATTCATTATTTAATTATTTCAAGTATTTTACAAAGGATCCGAATTTCTCGGTCGTTACAGCCGTACTGTATTAATAGTCCGTTTGAGGATGCCATCATTATATGACTTTGTCATAACACATCAAACAATAGTGGAACAACGATTTTAGATCAATTCAACACTAAGTATTCCTGCATTTATAACTCCATCAACTTTTTATCATCTCTGCACCAGGTTACATGGTACATAAGTGATAAGTAAAAATATATTTTGATAATTCAAATCATTATTGTCTAGCCGAAATGAGTAGCATAAACTGTACTTTAAATCGTTTTAAAAATGATTACGAGTCTACATTTTTTTTTTCAAAAGTACATAGTGCGTATTTAGCTTGATGTCAAAATTTTGAAGTCTAGCATAGCTAGCAGATTTGGAAAACCTAATGTCTCCACTAATGATCAATTGCTTAAAAATCTATCTATTCCTATTATCCTCAATACTCTTTTCACACAAAACTATACCCAGTTCGTCAAACTTACCACACTTATGAGTTCAGGAACTTTCCACAATCATATGAGTTTAAGAACTTGTCCTAGACAGACCTTTGGCGTCCATTCGCTGAGGGGTTCATAAACATTTCATATAACTATGAGTCACGAACGTACCATAAGTATGAGTTTTAAGAAATCGTACTTAACCTGATATTCTCTACCTATAACCTATCTATCTGTTATACACATAAGAAAAGAATCACCTTCTCAACATGCATATAGCAAATAGCGCGACACAAACATTTTAATGATTATCAGTGCCAGAAACTAAGTGGTTTTTATGCCAAGTACAATTCCCCGCCCACACAAGGAATCACACAACTCAGCTGCTGACACGAGTCCTCAATTGAAATCTTCACCTAATCTTAACACCCTTCTCAATACGAATTTCATTTAACTTGTATTCATAATCCTTTCCTGAATCTATACCAATTCACATAGCAATCTTGCTGTAAACTTTTCAATCATCAGATTAATTCTTTTCCCATATTATAACCTTATCAGATCACGAGGTGATCTCATCGTATATACTACGATTCATTTCTATTCTACGATCGTTTTATTTTATGATCTTCTATCACTATACTTTTAGTCTTTTAGACTCTATCTACTCATCACTACTGTTCACTTTTATTATCAGAGTTAGGAAACTCTATATCTTATAACTCGCCGAGATTCGTCTTTGAATCTTACCGACACACTAAATCTATTTGAGTTAGTACTTATCCTAATCACTGCGGTTATTAGTCTAAGGTATCACTACCCTAGGTTTATTAACTAACAGCTCTGATACCAACTGTGAAAGCCCCGAACCCGGGTCCCAAATCACCGCGGATCCGGTACAATCATTCTATAACTATTGCGAAAGATATAAACATAAATTATTTATACAATAAACTTACACACTTTTCTCCAAGTTCGAATAACCTTAACTTATACACAATTCATAACTATCTAACATATAACATATATATCAAACTATACTATTACAAATTAGTTGCACATTTTATCCCAAGCTGAACTTGGCTTTAACCTTTTCCTGAATCCGAACGCATTCGCCTTATCTGCAATATTTATCATGATATAGCAAGGGTGAGCATGAAAGTTACCCATCAAGTTTAAATTTATTAAGACATATCATGATTGAAAGAGTCTGAATAATAAGCTGCTATAATTTATCAATATAGTTATGAATTAGCACGAACAAAATTTTGACTTAACATGTATTGAACATGAACAAATATATCTAGACCAACTGGTAATAAAGGTGATCAGCCTTTCATACTTGACTTATACATGCAATATGTACAGATTACAATTCTACAATGGCAATCAGTAATGATTAACCATAAGCATATCTGAATGAAACAACTCTTAGTAGAGTTAAGTAAAACTTGCCTGAACCATTGATTACTGCTACGTAATTTATAGCGCGTTATCCGAAGACCTAATATTAGTAATATAGATCTCCAATATTAGAATAATATCATCACAATGTAATACTATAATATATATATATACACACATAAAATAACCTAAACACATAACACATAACCCTATCAGTCTATTCAGCACATAAAACTTAGCATCAAGTCAGACTATTTAAGTCCGTGTTAAATTCGACAAAATTCTAACATCCCGACGGTCTAGTCGGACAAAATTCCGAGTTTAAGTTCAATTAAACTTTGTCTAAACACTTAACAATTGTCTAAGATAATTTAATAACAGTCAAAATAATTTTCATAAACTCGTAATAATTTTTAAATAATTGTTATCATTTATCTTGATTTTTTAATTATTAATATCGTATTTATACGAATTAAATACCACATAATTCCTTTATCATTAATATTTATTTATTATCAAATATTAATGAAAATCATAACATAATATTATAATATATTTATAATATCACAAAGTATTTTCAATACTTTAAAATCACATTTATATGATTTTTAAATACTTAAATTCATTATCCGTTAATTGCTATTAATATTAAAATATTAATATTTTCATGGCAAAATATCAAAAGTTATATTTTATAACTTAAAATATTTTTATAATACTTAAATCATTTTTATATGATCTATAAAACATTAATTCTATTTTTTCACATTTTATTTAATATAGTTATTAAATAAATTAATTATCATTAATATTAATTTATTAATGAAATTTCTCACAAAATATTAAAAGTCACTGAAAATATCTTTAAATATTTTCTTATACCATAATATTATTTTTCATGATTTTTCATGTATTAAAATTATTTTTAAATAATTTATTTAATATTATAATTAAATAAATTAAATACCATTTATATTCCAAAAATATTAAATATATATGAAATATACTCTAAATAATTAAAAACTATTTTTCAGACTTTAAAATAATTTTTCATAAATTATTATGTATTTTTAATAATTAAAAACTATTTTTATCTATTTATTAATTAAAATAAATAAATTTCTGAATTTAAGTGTCGCTAAAGGTGGCTTTAGTGACACAATCGTCGCTGAAAGTGTTCTTCAGCTGTTCTTGAGCCTTTCCAGAAAACCTTGTCAGTATGCAGGGTACCATGTTTGACCGGTTCTAGACTAATGATCTTGTTGTTTCTGGGCTGGTAATCATTTTAATATTGCAGTATGTATGCAATACTACAATTAAAATTTGATTTCATGAACAAACAATAACACATAAAGAAGTTCTATGCATCAGAAATACTTGTCAGACCTGTTCTTGAGTTTCTGGGCTGCCCAGAAACTCAAGCAATTCGAAGGTACAACTTTGAAGCCTTGAATCTTTACGTTTCATGACTTGTTTATGTGATATAAAGGTTCCAATCTATAGTAGTTATGTCAAGGTACAACAACAATTCAACAGATAAACTTAACAACATCAAAACAGTAGGATCTAGGTCAGTCAAACTAGGCCACAATAGCTGTTCTTGAACATTTCTGGAAAACCCAGAAATGTTCTTGAGCAATTTGGTCAACGGTGGTTTGACCACCAATAATTTTGATTTTGAGTAAGATCTGAGTGATCTAATGGTTTGGATGTGTATTTCGTATACCATTATACAAGATTAAAACAATAACATGACCTGTCTATCTAAACACAGCAAGATCTGTGCCCACGAAAATCGTTGTCAGGCGTTCTAGAAATTCTGGGTTTACCCAGAAACCAAGTTTCGTGGCTGGTCAACGCAGTTTGACTGCCTATAAGAAGCAATCTAGAAATGATATGTCCCTGATTCCAGTTCCAGATGGTAGTTCACATGGCATAAAATAGATTCAAAATATAAAACACAGAAAACATCTAACACAAAGATTTAAAGCCTCTGACATTAGCTTGTCAGGTCATAATTTTCAACATTTCCAGATTTGACAAAATGCTAGATTCGAGGACTTTGATGTTATGGATCTGAGATTTTACAACCCAGATCACTATATAACATCCTAATACACATATATAGCCAACCAATTACAACATATAACATCAAATCATAAAATTTTAAGATTTTGGATTTTGTATACCTTTTAGGCTTTTGATTCTTGATTCTGATTCTTGTTCTGTTCTTGGAAAGCTATGAAGTGATCATGGCTTCACTTCTCACACCCATTCACTCTCCATCCGAAATTTTAAGAGAGAGAAAGTTTAGGAGAAAAAATGAGAAAATAAAGTAACTTTTCTTACTTTAAATCTCTTATGTTTAGATTCAATGTATGCAAATCTTGCTAGGGGACAAGTAATATCTGATCTTGGATGTTTTAATACACATGGGCTAAATATTAGACTTGATGACTCACAAGATTGCACAATCTTTTGCTTAGGGGTTAAGAAAAGGGCATTTTAGTCCTTTTCCTTTTAATTTAATTGCATATTAGTAATTTGTTCAAACCCTTAGGGTTTAGGGTTTAACCCTAAAATATTTGAAATTTAATTTATAGGATTTCCAAATTTCGATTTTTCGAAATAGAAAATTAATATTTCAAAATTATAATTAGGATTTTCTAATTATATTAAAATTTACTAATCATTATTCAAGCTTGCTAATTAGGATTATTATTTCCTAATTAAAACTACTAAATTAACCATTAGGTTTCATAATTATGCATTAGGGTTTATAACCCAAGAATTAGGGTTTCTAAATTATTAAAATTCTAATTACTCATTAGGGTTATCCATAATTAAGTTTGAAATTAATATACATAAACCTTATACATAGCATTTAAATTCTCAAATTAGAATTTTAATATCCGAATTAGGGTTTTAAATTCCCATAAGTGAAATTAGGGTTTCTAGAACCGATTTTAGGGTTTCTTATAATTCGCTAGGTTTTCTAACCGAACGTTGACATTCTTAATATATACCTAAGGTTTGTTACAAATATTGTTTATCTGGTCAACCCTTGACCATTAACCACATACTGTACATATATATACAGAACATATTCACTTATTCCCTTAATCCTGAATAATTCACCTAAATCCTTCACAGAATTTTGAAATCCTCAAAATTCTTTCTCAAAAATATCAAACGCATACACTTATTTTCTGTCTAGGTTCTAATATTGAACCTTAAATCAATTAATTAAAATTTTAAAAATTTTCTAAATTCTTGGGTTGTCACATCCGACCCAAATAAATCTAACCTCATCAAATCTGATTATTATATCTATGCTTTCCGATGTTTCCTATTTCTAGATAGAAGTAGGATATACTTACAAGTACTTCATCACTCCGAGAATGAAAGTGATGATTGATTTTATGCTAATTTAAAAAAAAATGTCAAATGATAAAATTATTCATATTTAAATTCTCATCTAATTACATATTTTTCTATACATGACTAGTGATATTATATAAATATTTATAAACAATAAAAATATGACATTTAATACCAAGGATATTACGCACAAATTATTGTAAAAAAATAGTTTATTTAATATAAGTAAATATTTAACTTGAGATTACATAAAATAATAAAAACTTTTATTCTTAGACGGAAGGAGTAACTTAAATCATGAACATATTCTTAAGTCCAAAAATAAAACATAAAAAAAAGAATAGTAATGGTATACTCTTAGCTATTCCTAGTTCTCCTTTTATATTTTTTTTTCAAATATATTATAAAATTAAATTATAATACTATCAGTTCTAAGAGAAAACATAAAAGATGAAGAAAAATTTATTATGTTTTACGAACTAAAATAGAATAAAGTTATTTAAAAATGACTTATAAGTCATTCCTAATAAGTTAGTTTGACCTATATTAATGTAATATCAATTTTATCCCTATTTTATTTAATTTTTTTTAAAAAAAATGAATTTGTAAAAAAGAAGAGTAAGATGCAACGTTACTTTAATTGGCGTTAGAATTTTTATTTTTATTTTTTTATAGCTGAAGTCTTATATACTCCTTCATTTTCAACGCCGATGACAGAGAATAAACATAAAAAAATATTGATGTTTGTAAACAAGTACAATAGATCAAAGAAATAAAAAAAAAAAAAAGAGATTCCAACGTCAGTTAAAGTGACGTTATATCTTACTCTTCTTTTTTACAAATTTATTTTATAAAAAAATTTAAAAAAAGTTACAATGCCGGTTAGTTTGACATTGGATTACATTTTTTTTTTAAAATTTCTTTAAAAAAATAAAATCAGTTTTAAAAAAATTATAATTTTTTTTTAAAATTCGTTTTTAAAAAAAATATTTTTTAAAGTGGTGTTGGTTGCCTTTCTGATTTTTAGTCAAAAAAAATTCAAAAATTCAACGCCATTTCAAATGGCGTTCAGTAGTTTATCCCAAATTAGATATGAGAGCCTTTACTTCCAACCACAGTCGTTGAAGTTTTTATTTTCTAAAAAATATTCGTTTAAAAATAAAATATTTTTTAAAAAAATTAAAGCTTTTTTTTATAAAAAAAATAAAAAAAATTTATTTATAAAAATTATTTTTAAATTAATTAATTTGGTTAAGAAAAGCCTATTCCAAGAAAATTTGAACAAAATGAATATAATTGAGAAAGTTAAATATAATTTAGGCAAATCTGGGAAAATACTCTGGATCCAACCTTTCATCGTTCTTTCTCCTAATATACGTTTGTCTCCAACCTAACCCAAACCTTCCATGGCGTCCAAAAAAGAAGTTGCTCTCACTGCTATTCCATCCGATACTCCTACCATGTAATTGCTCTGTCACACTCTCTTTATCTCCACCACCTTCTCCCTCATAGTCTTTCTCACTTTCAACCGTTTCAACCTAGAAAGAGAATCTACAGAGAGAAAGTGAAAAGATATGTTACGATTTATGTCTAATTTGCTCTGATTAGTCAGTTTAAGTGATGAAACTGTATGATTATGCAGTTTTTAATTTGAATTTGTAATTTCAGTGAGTGGTTTATTTGATAATTTTTGTGTTTGACGGAATTCTATTTCTTATTCTGAAAAATATCTTAGTGCAAGGTGGAGATGCAAAGCTTGCAGACCACACATCATTTATTAAAGATGTAGCTGTGACTGAACCACCCGAGCATCTGCAACACCTTCTAAGAATGCTTCAGGTTAGAGGTAAGGCATTGACCAACTCTAGATCATTTGCGTTGTTTGTCAGAACTCATTGATTTATTGTGGATGTCCCATTGAAACAAAGTAATGAGTTTTCTCGTCACATTACTCGTATTATATTTGAGTTTAGTTCTTCTTGCAGCGAAAATTGTCATTTTATTAGTTGTAATGTGTGGACCACCCAGGAAATAATTTGTTTGATTTTCCTTTCAATTTATTATTATATACTTTCAAATCTGTCAATGCACAACATTAAGAATTCTACAGCAGATAATTAAAAGGAAAAAAATCCAGGATATTAACGAAGCCAATAGTTTTTCACATGTGAAATATAGAAAAAGAAAAAAAGTCAATTTTTCTGAAAAATAATTAATCCAACCAAGTGCCATATTGGACTTAAGGCCACTCCGTAAACTCCACGTGGTATTCCCCCCAATCCCACTCATATATAGCAATTTCAACAACATTGGGTTTTGGGTGGCCCATGAGAATCATTGCTCTGGGTACATGTCTAACAGTCAATTAAAGGCCTCTAGAGACTTAGAAGAGAAATTACAGGCTTTAACAAAAATGACAATGAAGCTATAGGTTTGCTATGCTTATCCTTTGCTGCCATTTGTTTTATTAGAGGTCTTTACTTCTTAGATGTTGTTTTTTACCTTTTCCCCCATTTTTGCTAAGCTTCCCTTGTGTTCGTCGTTGTTACGCAGTGACAGAGGTATCAGGATTCTACACTGACTCACATGTTCTTCATTCTTGATTTTATTTCTCTTTTGCCTTGGACTCCTGCTTTTCTGGCTTGTCAAAGAAGGCAGATTGACAATGATTTGTTTATACTGAATACAAAGCTCAATTGTATGAGGTTGTAGATTTTTTTTGGCGGTTTAGTTGCCAATCATTATTCCATGGAGGCCTCAAATACTGTTTTCTATTTTTTGCTTTTCTCTGGTCTACTCTTTTTTCATTTTCGCTATTTATTATATTGACATATTTTACATTCACTGTTATTGCTAGCACTACTCTAACTTGTCTGTAATTCGAGCCGTTATGAATTCTTGATTCATGAGTTGGTTCCATACAATGAAACCAATTACATTATTTGGTGTAGTAAAGTAAACATTAGTGAATGAATTACTCTGGATCTAATTACACCATATAATTATTTGTTGATGGACTTATTTTGACAACCATGTGACTTGTGCCTTCTGCACATTATGTTTTTTACATATTGAAGTCATCCTATTAGAATTTTCAATTGATTGATTACTAATAAAATTATCATAATTATCACTTTTTAACAGGAGAACCGATAATTTCTCCTGCGACCAAGCAAGGGATGATTCCCCTTACAATTCCTCTATCCAGAAACAGATCAGGTTGGTATATAGCCTGTATTTAAAGTTGAAAACTCATTTTCTATCTTAAGTGATGATTTTCTTGGCTATAGGTTTTGTGATTGCACTGCTACAATGACCTACAGCTCCACCTAGGTAAAATCATGAATATTGCAGATAATTATCTTTTGAGAGGTTATCTTTTTCTTGATCTATCTTCTCCAACACACAGAATGGAGATGCCAGTTGTGGAGGTCCGTAAGCATGGTGTGTGGCTTTTGGCCAAGAATATAAGTCAAGATGAACATCTTTTGGATATCGAGACATGTGTTACAGATTTTAGGGCATTTTGTGTGCTTGTACTACAGCTAATTTTGCTGTTTATAATGGGTTATTGTTGCCAGGTGATTGGATAATGGGATTGGACACACTTTCTGGAGGGAATACTAGTCATGGGTATTAAACTCCAAATTGGAGGAAAGTCTTTGGGGCTTCCATTTTCTTTGAGTCTCTTCCTAATAAGGTGGACCCACAAATTGGATATATAGATTATGATAAGCTTAAGGAGAGAGCACTTAATTTTCGTCCCAAGATACTTATTTGTGGTGGGAGCTCATATCTTAGAGAGTGGGATCACGCGAGATTTAGACAGATTGCTGATAAGTGCGACGTTGTTTTGATGTGTGACATGGATCAAATTAGTGGTCTTATAGCAGCTAAGGTGAAATATTCATGTTTAAACTCTGAAAAAAAAATTTGTGCTTTAGCTTGTTTACGCATGTCTTGCTTGAAATTTAATCTCTATTGTTAACCTTATGAATAATCTATTAGTTTTGTGTTAGCTATGGTTTATGGTTTTTGATTGTTCTCTTTTGACTTGACATGGCAGAAAAGATCTTCTTTGAACTCCCTTGAATCCAGTATACTTGCCTTGGGATATTTTTATAATGTGTTCTACTTTATAGTGTAAAATGTGTTTTACTTGCTGTGTAATTTATCTGGAAAGGGATTTTCTGTATTTAGAAGATTCAATACGGTAAAATGCAAATGGACTCTCTATGTGTTCTAACTTTCGATGTAGGAGTTTGTTTAACATTGATTTTACTGAATTTATCAACTAGGGGAACTCATCCATAGGTGATTTTGTATGTGCTCTATTTGAGCTAATTTAATCTGCAAAATACATTTAATAAATGAAATTGATATTTACTTGTTTTACCATATGATGAAGAGTTTGGTTGGGAAGTCATTTATATTTTAGGATCATTTTTTTACTTCTCACTTTTCCACAGGTCCTTTTATAATTTGAATTTATGAAGTGCAGTTTTTCAATTTACTCATACCTTTTAGAAGCTTATCTTATGATTTTGTTACTTCAGGTCTTTGCCAAAGCTGTAAAGCCAAGGGCATACTTTAAGCGGTACCAGGTTAAGTTTAAGAGAAAGAGAGGTAAGTTTTGATATATTGTAGCTAAATTGTCATTATTTATAATTTATTAGTACAGTATTACACATAGCTTTTATTAGGCTATTACTGATTGTATTTTTGGTTAAAATCTCTACAGAGGGTAAGACCGATTATCGTGCAAGGATTCGTCTGATCAATCAGGATAAGAACAAGTATAATACCCCCAAGTATCAGTTTGTTGTGCGATTTGTATCCACTAGTCCGTTTTTATGAAATTATGTGTTTTAAGTCAAGTCTTTTTCTCGTTCTTTTACTATTAAGTGTGTGACGCACCCAAATTCAGACCACACTTGTCTCAAATTTGGTTGTCACGTACTATCTCTAATAACATACTAAAATCATCACGGCGGAATAATAGAATAAATTTATCGTTATAATATAATTATTCTCGTCCTAAGGGTTCGTAACTTAAACATCTCTTACAATATCTTAAACGTAATTAAACACCGTTTAGACATAATTAATATATAATCCAATACAACTTAAACCAAGTATAGCTTATCATAAATAAGTTCTTCTACGACTAGATAATAATACAGTCTAGCATTATAGAATAACTACTCCAAAACCTTCTCTTTACCCTTGTCCTTGCCAGAGGGCTCACCACGTTCTGCCTTAACTGAAATATTTTTAGGGAAAGTAAGAATGAGCAACAAATTTGCCCAGCAAGTAATATAGCAATGTACTCGAGGTAGTTTTGTATTTCTCAATGTACAATAATAAGGATAGTTCAAGATAGCAAGAAGTATCAATGATTATCAACAATAGTCGCTATAGACAGAAAAGATCAATAATATTCAATAATTAAACAATTCAAGATTTCAAAGTAATGAATACTGAGCAGTCACCAATGACTAAAAACTTCTCCTAGAATTCATAGTAATTAACTGATAATTCCATAAAACGAGTACAACAGGTGATCAGCCTAAAGTACCCTATGTGAATGCATTACATTTAATCTTTCTCAAGTGTGCACGTCGGTTTCTCGACAATATATGATTTCCCTACCAAGAGGTTGTTCATCTCAGTCATAAGAGTCCGCAACAAGTAAATTTTGTTTGGATAGCTTTCGATCAATATCAATAGTCTAGCTGAAGCAATGGCTTAGACAGTTTTCTTTCACAGTATATATATAAACAATTATTGTTTGAAGTCAAGGTTTGTAAACAATTTCATTTCTAGATTACGAAGTATTTTATTTTCAAAGTCTACTTGTACGATCAATAATTTCACAAGTTCAAATAGTGCTCAATAAAGAGTAAGGTTCAAATACTTGCCTCAAGCGTAGTTTACCAAAATATAGCTTATCAACACCCTTTCGAATCCTAACTGTCGACGTTGGGATTTTTATTTGTCCCTTTTCGTTACCTGTTTTTTTGTGTTCTCATGTTATGTGAGATTTGTTTAAAAAACAAGTGAAAAAGGTCCGTCATGTATAATGTCGACGATGGACTGTTAAGAGTCGCCAGTTGGTTTTTTATGTGGTTGTACCAACACAACCGAGAAAAGGTTTGCACATTAACCCAGTGATGTGACACTGGTAAACGGGTCTGTGAAATCGAGATTCATTAGGGTCCGCAGACTTATTTATGCAGAGGGAAGGTGTTAGGCAGCCCCCGACATTCGTGTTGCCACGGTGACCGCCACTTTTCATGAAACTGTTATATGAGTGTGTGTGTGTGTGTGGGGGGGGGTCAATGTGCTGTTATTTAGAAGTAGTGCAAGGCCTCGTTCGCACCTATATACACAGGTTTTGAATTTATGTAAAAATTCAGTTTTAAACAAGATATAGCAGATATGTTTTGTAAAAAAGGTTTTTCAAACCTTTATGCTCAATAGTAATTGAGACCTTTTATACTTTCATTTTACTATTAAATGTTTGGCTTGATTGCTTTTATTTTTAATATGCGAAGCATCTTTCCAGAAAATAATATACAAAGCAGTGCGGAATTCTTATGGGTATGAAAACTATCGGAGGACATCCTAACATCGTGAATAAATTTACAAGCTGCCTACAACTGAAAAAGGTCCATCACGGGAACCGAATCTAGATTCAGTGGACTGAATTTGTGATCACATGATTCCTAGGCTCACATGATGCCGCAATTGATATAAATACGGTAAGCAGGTATATATATAAAAGCCGTAAATATATATATACAGACATGTTCGACCTCCACGAAGCACCTCCATGGGGGATCAGAAATGTAAATAAAGTTGTAAAACGATCAACCGTCACGGAGGAAACTCCAAGCGGGATGAAATGTACATAAAGCTGTAAAAACGGTCAACCGCCACGAAGTAAACTCCAGGCGGGACGAAATGTAAATATATATATATATATATATATATATATATATATATATGTGTGTGTGTGTGTGTGTGTGTGTGTGTGTGTGTGTGTGTAAACGCACCAGATATAAAATTCAGGCTCATCGAACAAAGTCCGACAACAATTCATATATATATATATATATATATATATATATATATATATATATATATATATATATATATATATAAGTAGTAAATGCACCAGATATAAAATTCAGGTTCATCGAACAGAGTTCGACACATAGTTCATATATATAAGTATGTATATATATTAAAGAAGTAAACGCACTGGATGTAAAATTCAGGCTCATCGAACAGAGTTCGACACACAGTATATATATATATATATATATATATATATATATATATATATATATATATATATATATATATATATATATATATACGAAAGCAATTAAATACTCCAGACATAAGTCTAGGCTCAATCGAGGCATAACTCGATGATGTTAGTCCATATATGCAAACATATATATATATATATATATATATATATATATATATATATATATATATATATATATACAAACTGAAATGAAACCACGGACCGAAGTTCGAACATACACACGCAACACGACTCCCAATGTGAAGAATGATGTGTGCAAAGATGAAGAGAAAGGCTTTAAAGTGTATAAGAAGGCTTACAATGGGCTGCCAAAGAAGACTTCAATAACTTGAAATGGATGAACACTCGACTCCCGCCAGTAAAAAGTAGCTATATATGAGCTTACAAGTGTTTAAAATAAGAAAGCACTCAGTTTGGGATATGTACAGAGCAAATTGGACAGGGCTTTCTCGCCTTTTCTCTTCTTAAAATGGCCACCCCAAGCCCTCTATTTATAGAGGTGGGAGCCGCAGGTGTACCTGCGGCTGCCCGGGGTGCCCCGGCCTTCGCGGGTCCTACCGTCTCGAAGTACATGCACGCGTGCAACGTGATGTCCGCTCGAACTTTCAGAATTACAATCCGGGCATCCGACTGAGGTATGTAAGACCTATTTTGGACCTCCGTTGTCGAGAGTTACGCAATGACATGGGATTAGAGGTTGTACGAAGTCAGGAAGATGGGACGATGCCCTCCAGTCTTCAAGCTTCAAATTCTATCCGTTACCCTGCGTAATAGTCACTCGGGATTGAACTTCCTTGGTTCTTGTGGGACATTGCTGTGTAGAAATGTATGTATGAAATGTTGAGACAACGTGATGTGGCGTTAAGGTGGCAAGATGACTACTTTGCCCCTCACCGGGGTTATCTCCAGTTTGGGCTGATAAAGCAGACGTTGCTCAGGGTTATCTCTAGGATTGGACTGTTGCAAGTGTTGAAAGTTCTCAGTGTCATCTCTGAGGTGTGCATGTCTTCCTGGTGTTATTGTCAGGTCTTGTACTGAGTTTCTTGGTGTAAGCACCGAGGTTGAAGCTTATTGCATGCATTTGAAACAAGCATTTTCGGGGTTATCTCCGGAACTGTAACTGCCTTCCTTGGGGTTATCTCCAAGGTTGGAATCTGTTATTCCCAGTGTTGGAATTGAGACGGAATATCTCGGGGTTATCTCCTGGATAAATCGGTCTTCTCCGGTGGAATTTTCAATATTAAAATTACAGGCCTCGGGGTTATCGCCGAGGTTCCCGGTGTGTGTTCCGGGGTTGAGACTGAGCTTCCAGTAGTATCCGGACTGGATGTGAGCTGTCTTCCAGGGTTATGTCTGAAAGACGAATCTGCCCTCTTGTAATGTCAGTAACAGATGTGCAGAAAATTTTGAGTGTCTACAGATGCCCCTCTTTATCATATTTATGCAATGCAATGGCATGGATAGGATAAAGATCCTAGACACTTGAAATGCAACAGATAAACATGATGCTATGTGGAGCAACATGATGCCAGTGTATGATGCATATGGATGATGCATATGGATAATACATATGGATTGATTTTCCACATGCTGGGGATGATTGCCGTCTCCATGTTGCTTTTATCGGTGATGGTAATGACGACAAGCTTGGATGTGTGATCCAAACTTATTAGATGTTGACGTTGGGGCTATCACCAAAGTCCTTAATCCTAAATACAAACTTTACTCCAAAGATGTGCCTCTCGTGTGCAAGAGATCTGTGGGGATAAAACTTCATCTGTTTGAGGATGTGTATAACATATTCCATCATCGATCCTCCCCGATGATGTTGATCCTTCTTGGTTTGTATCGCCAGGACATATCAATGTTCTGTTGGATTTACTGCCAACAGTATGTGTTGTCAGGGCTGCCCGACCTTCGTTGACGTGTGAACCAATGGTTGACCACGCGTTGTAATCCCCACCGGGGATCCATTTAATCCTCTGCTGACGTGTATATCAACGAATGAACTCCCTGCTGGGGATGAATGCCAAGGCTGCTTGGCCTTTATTGATGTGTGTATCAACTGATGAACTCATCGGATGGTTTTTGATGCGACGTTAGGTTTATTTGCCGACGGCTGAACTAACGTCAAGGTTGCTTAACCTTCGTTGAGATGTGTATCAACGGAAAATATGCGTTGTAGCCCCCGTCGGGGATCTCTTGGATCATCGTTGATGTATATATCAGCGAAACATGCGTTGCAACCCCCGATGGGGATCTGTTGGATTATCACTGATGTGTGTATCAGCGGAGCATGCGTTGTAACCCCCGTCGGGGAAAGGGGAAGAATGTAACGACCGAGAAATTCGGATCCTTTATAAAATACTTGAAAGAATTAAATAATGAATAAAATATTATTATTTGTTATTATTATGTGTTAATAAGATGTATGTCGTTCTATAACCTAGAAATGTCAGAACATCGTAGTGTTTGAATTTTCAAGACGAAAATAAATGTTTTCCGAGAAAGTTTACGAAAAATACTATTCACCATTTATCCCTCGGGAATTACTTTTGAACTTCCGAGAAATACGTAACGTTTTAATATCGAGGTGAGATGGGTTATGTAATAATAATCTAAGTATGAAAAACGTAAAATTTCGTATGCGGACTTAAATTGAGAAGCTATATATTAAAAACCTAATGAAATGAATTAAGGTAACTTGGTATAAAATATATGTCCATATGCTTAATGGTGTAAACCTATGTGGGATTTATACTAAGCCCAAGTGGTTTATAAAGTGAAGCCCAAACTATTATTAATGCAAGCCCAATGAATTAGCCATCACCCATGGAGCAACCCATGTTAATATGGGTAGTCTTGATGGGCAAGAACTTTATGTAATAACCAAGTAAGAGATAAGAGTTGTGGTTAGCAAGTAAACTTAGGCCTTAAGACATGAATAGTAAGGAGGTTAGCTAAGGAGGTGGGATGTTTTAAAAACCATTATGCCCCAACCTTAGCCCTCTATAAATAGCAAGCTTGGATTTCTTATTTTGCTTGTTAAACTTTCATCCAACAATCTCTCTCAAACAACTTATTTGTTAGAGCCAATAAGCACTTTGAGGTTTAATTTTTCTTTGTTAGATTTTCAAGAGAAGAGAAGTACAAGTAGTCTTCAAAGGTATTAATATTATCTCTTCTATCTCTATCATACTAGGATGATAAGAGAAGTGTAATCTAATGAAGTTAGATACTAAGAACATGTCATAAGTCATTGATGAATGAACTTAAGCCGAATAAGTTGAATAAGCAACTTGAACCTAAATAAGTTGATGAACTTAGAAAGAACTTGCCATATGTTGTCATATGATGTTAGTATGTTCAAAGTAGTTTGAAAACATTGATTGATGGACTTAAAGTTCATAATAAGTTATAAGCATGAGAATTTGTAGTTAATAAGTTAAATAAGTCATTGACTTATGAGAATAAGTCAAAACCTACTTTGATAATAAATTGGTGTAATAAGTAACTTGAAATGTCTATATGTTGATTAAAATCCACCTAGAATGATTAGTAAAGAGGTTTCGCCGAAATTTACACGATTGGACGATAATCGTCGAATTCGTGAAATACTCGGAATTGAAGTCGTATTTTGTGTTTGAAGTCGTAAACGTTAGTTTTCGATGGAGACAAGTCATATTTGGCATTATAGAGTTGCGGACTCGAAAATGGTTGGATTCTGACTTAGAACGAAGAAACGAGCGTTGAACGTTCACGAACGTTTATCGTTTTCGTTAAAATGGACTAATAGGTGAAATTTTAGCAAACGAAGTAAAATAGATAAAATTCTTGCATGAACGGATAGAGCACGTAATTTGTGAACCGTAGGCTCTTTAACGAGCCAAATCGGACTTATAACGAAGAAGTTACGAGTTCGAAAGTTTCACAAAATTTCAATGCTGTGAAAATTTTCTGGTGCACAGAGCTGGCGCCACGGCGCCAGCCCAAGGCAAATAAGCCCACGCCGCAGTGCCAAAATGGCCCTCAGCCCCTGCAAACTCGCGATGCAGCACGACATATAACACAGAGACTCGCGCCGCAGCGCCGAGTCCGAATTTTTGAACATTAAGTGGTGACGCCGCAGCGCGGCACCAAGTGTAATAGCAGGCGCTGCAGCGCCAGCTTCATAATCTAGATAATGTAGAAAGGTTTACATGTTAAGCATAAAGAGTATTTGATAAACAATTAAATAAAGATCTTAATGAAACATTGTTAAGACATAATTAAGCCTTAAGTATGAACACTTAAAGTTAAGTTAAGTCAATTACATATGAACGTAAGAATGACGTAATGGAAAGCGGGAACCTATAATAACAAATCTAATACGTATGTAGATTGAGAAGAAGGGTAAGATTTTTTAGGAACCATGTGTGATCATTCATGACCTAATGTTCTATGTTATGCTATCATCTAATGTAGAGACCTTAAAGACGTAAAGTGCACGTGTTATATCTATAAGCAGACGCTAAAGGCAAGTACTCTAACCCTTGTTCCAGTTCGATCTGGATAAGTCTTTGTGATTCATGTATTCTTCGCATGAGTTAGTATCTGAGGAAGTCAAAGCCAATCATTTCGGCTAGACGTATGCTATGTTATTCTATCAACTGTTGATAAGGATTTACCAAACTAATATTGTTATGGTTTTCAAAAAGTAGAATGAGTATGCTCAAATTGTTTTGTCGTCAAACGACAGGCACATGAGGTTGCCACAACTTAGACGTGTACACGTTTAATGAATGTAGTGTTGATCAACATAGAGTACTATAGGCTGATCACCTAGACGTGCTCGTAAGCTATGCCGGACTTACGGACTTCGTGTCGGGATGTCCTTTTCAAAGTACTCATGAAATGCTTACGGTGTTGAACCGGAATTAATGTTTTACTGAATATTATTGTTGTAAAACGTTTTGAATAAAAAGAAGTGCTATTTTGAATTATCGATAGGACTTCGTAACTATTGTTCAGTTATTGAAGATATACGATTCCTATATTTCAAGCATGTTATTTTCCTAGAATTGTTGTACTTGTTGAGCTAGTTAGGCCCATTCTTGCTTGAACCATATGAATGCAGCTAAGACCGAACGTACTGATGGATCCGGCAAGGATAAAGGGAAGGCGAAGGTAAACCCGTAGATTACATATGTAATAGTATAGGTTTTGTAAAGAATAATATTGATACTATAACAAAGACAATGTATTGGTTGTAAAGAACCTGGGGAATGTAAATATTCTTTTGATATATATATATATATATATATATATATATATATATATATATATATATAAGACATATCCGTTCTTTTGAAGCATTTCAATTGAATGTTTATGTGAACTGTAGCACTGTGTAGCACCATCTGTCGGGTTGGAAGATACCCGAATTTTGGGGCGTCACAACGGCGTCATGACGTTATTATCAAAAATATTTTTAAAAATTTTAATTTGTCAACGGGGTTTGGCTACACCTAAATAATTCAATTGAATTAAATTATGGATACGAGTCTATGCTATTCAATTCAGCTAGACTAATGTTACGAAAACTCTAAGTGTTCATTGAAAGAAATTTTTCGAACCAAATTGTTTTTGTGCGGAATCCGATAAGACTGAGGTAAAAAATTTTGTGCCTATGGCAGTGATGAGAAACAGATCAGACCAGCAGTACTTAATAAGTACATGGCATACTGGATTAATTACCCACTATGTCCGTAAGTTATGACGGTTGGCAGATGAATTTTCATAAAACCTTTGCAAAAATGACAGATAATAGTCTGTAAAACCCCTCAGCACAATTTTAAAATTTTTACTCTTGTGAGAAGTGTATTTTGTAGCATGTGGTAATGAGTATGAATGGTGTATGGTGTATGGTGTATGGTGTATGGTGTAAGGTGTAAGGTAAATTTCGGGGACGAAATTTTTAGAAGAAGGGGTGAATGTGACAACCCAAAAATTTAAAAAATTTATAAAATTTTAATTAATTGATTTAAGGTTCAATATTAGAACCTAGACAGAAAATAAATGTATGCGTTTGGTATTTTTGAGAAAGAATTTTGAGGATTTCAAAATTCTGTGAAGGATTTAGGTGAATTATTCAGGATTAAGGGAATAAGTAAATATGTTCTGTATATATGTATACAGTATGTGGTTAATGGTCAAGGGTTGACCAGATAATCGATATTTGTAACAAACCCTAGGTATATATTAAGAATGTCAACGTTCGATTAGAAAACCCTAGCAAATTATAAGAAACCCTAAAATCGGTTCTGGAAACCTTAATTTCAGTTCCGGGAATTTAAAACCCTAATTCGGATATTAAAATTCTAACTTGGGAATTTAAATGCTATGTATAAGGTTTATGTATATTAATTTCAAACTTAATTATGGATAACCCTAATGAGTAATTAGAATTTTAATAATTTAGAAACCCTAATTCTTGGGTTATAAACCCTAATGCATGATTATGAAACCTAATGGTTAATTTAGTAATTTTAATTAGGAAATAATAATCCTAATTAGCAAGCTTGAATAATGATTAGTAAATTTTAATATAATTAGAAAATCCTAATTATAATTTTGAAATATTAATTTTCTATTTCGAAAAACCGAAATTTGGAAATCCTAAAAATTAAATTTCAAATATTTTAGGGTTGAACCCTAAAATCTAAGGGTTTAAACAAATTACTAGTATGCCATTAAATTAAAAGGGAAAAGACTAAAATGCCCTTTTCTTAACCCTTAAGCAAAAGATTGTCCAATCTTGTGAGTCATCAAGTCTAATATTTAGTCCATGTGTATTAAAACATCCAAGATCAGATATTACTTGTCCTCTAGCAAGATTTGCATACATTGAATCTAAACATAAGAGATTTAAAGTAAGAAAAGTTACTTTATTTTCTCATTTTTTTCTCCTAAACTTTCTCTCTCTTCAAATTTCGGATGGAGAGTGAATGGGTGTGAGAAGTGAAGCCATGATCACTTCCTAGCTTGCCAAGAACAGAACAAGAATCAAAATCAAGAATCAAAAGCCTAAAAGGTATAAAAAACCCTAAATCTTAAAATTTTATGATTTGATGTTATATGTTGTAATTGGTTGGCTAGATATGTGTATTAGGATGTTATTTAATGATCTGGGTTGTAAAATCTCAGATCCATAACATCAAAGTCCTCGAATATAGCATTTTGTCAAATCTGAAAATGTTGAAAATTATGACTTGACAAGCTAATGTCAGAGGCTTTAAATCTTTATGTGTTAGATGTTTTCTGTGTTTTATGTTTTGAATCTATTCTATGCCATGTGGACTACCATCTGGAACTGGAATCAAGGACATATCATTTCTAGATTGCTTGTTATAGGCAGTCAAACTGCGTTGTCCGGCCACGAAACTTGGTTTCTGGGTAAACCCAGAATTTCTAGAACGTCTGACAACGATTTTCGTGGGCTCAGGTCTTGCTGTGTTTAGATAGATAGGTCATGTTATTGTTTTAATCTTGTATAATGGTATACGAAATACACATCCAAACCATTAGATCACTCAGATCTTGCTCATAATCAAAATTATTGGTGGTCAAACCACCGTTGACCAAACTGCTCAAGAACATTTCTGGGATTTCCAAAAATGTTCAAGAACATCTGTTGTGGCCTAGTTTGACTGACCTAGATCCTACTGTTTTGATGTTGTTAAGTTTATCTGTTGAATTGTTGTTGTACCTTGACATAACTACTATAGATTGGAACTTTTATATCACATAAACAAGTCATGAAACATAAAGATTCAAGGCTTCAAAGTTGTACCTTCGAATTGCTTGAGTTTCTGGGCAGCCCAGAAACTCAAGAACAGGTCTGACAAATATTTCTGATGCATGGATCTTCTTTCTGTGTTATTGTTTGTTCATGAAATCAAATTTTAGTTGTAGTATTGCATACATACTGCAATATTAAAATGATTACCTGCCCCGAAACAACAAGATCATTAGTCTAGAACCGGTCAAACATGGTACCCTGCATACTGACAAGGTTTTCTTGAAAGGCTAAAGAAAAGCTGAAGAACACTTTTAGCGACGGTTGTGTCACTAAAGCCACCTTTAGCGACACTTAAATTCGGAAATTTATTTATTTTAATTAATAAATAGATAAAAATAGTTTTTAATTATTAAAAATACATAATAAATTATGAAAAATTATTTTAAAGTCTGAAAAATAGTTTTTAATTATTTAGAGTATATTTAATAAATATTTAATATTTTTGGAATATAAATGGTATTTAATTTATTTAATTATAATATTAAATAAATTATTTAAAAATAATTTTAATACATAAAAAATCATGAAAAATAATATTATTATATAAGAAAATATTTAAAGATATTTTCAGTGACTTTTAATATTTTGTGAGAAATTTCATTACTAAATTAATATTAATGATAATTATTTTATTTAATAACTATATTAAATAAAATGTGGAAAAATAGAATTAATGTTTTATAAATCATATAAAAATGATTTAAGTGTTATAAAAATATTTTAAGTTATAAAATATAACTTTTGATATTTTGCCATGAAAATATTAATATTTTAATATTAATAGCAATTAACGGATAATGAATTTAAGTATTTAAAAATCATATAAAGGTGATTTTAAAGTATTAAAAATACTTTGTGATATTATAAATATATTATAATATTATGTTATGATTTTTATTAATATTTGACAATAAATAAATATTAATGATAAAGGAATTATATGGTATTTAATTCGTATAAATACGATATTAATGATTGAAAAATCAAGATAAATGATAGCAATTATTTAAAAATTATTACGAGTTTATGAAAATTATTTTGACTGTTATTAAATTATCTTAGACAATTGTTAAGTGTTTAGAGAGAGTTTAATTAAACTTAAACTCGGAATTTTGTCCGACTAGACCGTCGGGATGTTAGAATTTTGTCGAATTCAACACGGACTTAAATAGTCTGACTTGATGCTAAGTTTTATGTGCTGAATAGACTGATATGGTTATGTGTTATGTGTTTAGGTTATTCTATATATATATATATATATATATATATATATATATATATATATATATATATTATAGTATTATATTGTGATGATATTATTCTAATATTGGAGATCTATATTACTAATATTAGGTCTTCGGATAACGCGTTATAAATTGCATAGCAGTAATCAACGGTTCAGGCAAGTTTTACTTAACTCTACTAAGAGTTGTTTCATTCAGATATGCTTATGGTTAATAATTACTGATTGACATTGTAGAATTGTACTCTGTACATATTGCATCTATAAGTCAGGTATGAAAGACTGATCACCTTTATTACCAGTTGGTCCAGATATATTTGTTCATGTTCAATACTTGTTCAGTAAAAATTTTGTTCGTGCTAATTCATAACTATATTGATAAAATATAACCAGCTTATTATTCAGACTCTTTTAATCATGATATGTCTTAATAAATTTAAACTTGCTGGGTAACTTTCATGCTCACCCTTGCTATATCATGATAAATATTGCAGATAAGGCGAATGCGTTCAGATTCAGGAAAAGTTAAAGCCAAGTTCAGCTTGGGATAAAATGTGCAGCTAATTTGTAATAGTATAGTTTGATATATATGTTATATGTTAGATAGTTATGAATTGTGTATAAGTTAAGGTTATTCGAACTTGGGGAAAAGTGTGTAAGTTTATTGTATAAATAATTTATGTTTATATCTTCCGCAAGAGTTATAGAATGATTATACCGGATCCGCGGTGATTTGGGACTCGGGTTCGGGGCTTTCACATCGGAAGCCCAGAACTAACATGATTGATAATCGGTTGTCACGGGTACTATTTCAACAATCATAATCTATACCGTTAATCACAATGTTGGATGACACGGATTAAAATGGATTTTCCCATGTCGCAATAGGCTGTAGCGACATAAGAAATTACTCATTTGCCCCTCATTTACTCATGTGTTACACTGTCTACCGCTACAAGTTATGACGGTAGTTTAGTTAATTAATAAATTTGAATGACTCAGTGGTAGCTTAATAGCCCAATAACCCATAGGTCTTAAGTTCGAAATCTAGCCGTGAGTATAAAGTAACTATGAATATATATATATATATATATATATATATATATATATATATATATATATATATATATAAATTTATCTCTAAATATTCATATAAATATTTATAAACAAATATTCATATAAATTTATCTTTAAAATTTATAAACAAATATTTATTTATAAATATTTCATCTAAAATTTATAAAATTTAGATATGAATATTTTTTATAAATATTTACATGAATATTTAGAGATAAATTTATAAATATTTATATGAATATTTGTTTACATATATATATATATATATATATATATATATATATATATATATATATATATATATGTATATGGTAGTAAAATTTATCTAATACATAAAAACTATAGCACATGAAGCATGAAAATAATTTAATAATGACTTATAAGTCAAAAAAAGTTAAAATTTAAGTTATTGTCAAACACTAAATAATAACAAATGACTTATAACTTAGTTTGACTAACTTATAAGTCATTGCCAAACACCCTCTAATTCAAGATATAAAGAGAAATTAATATTTAATTATAAAAAAATTTACAAGTCAAGAAAAAAGAGAATTTGAAAAAGGGGAGTTAAAAAGAACTTACAGACCATTGGTGTAACTTAATTGGTCTATGTCGGAACCATTGGCGTAACTTAATCGGTGTAGTTTAGTCAATTTTTCGTGCAATTTCGGGAGCGATTTCGATTTCTTGCCCATCCCTTGTCAAAAAGTATATATGTAAAATAACGAGTTACAAGAAAAATTCATATAAATTATTTTAGAAATTAATTATATTTTTTTCAAAATTATAAGTGTGCAAATATGATCATTATAAACTACATCCAATTAACTACAAACTTTAATTTTTGTAAATTAGAAAATATATCTATATGTGCTCAATTTTAATTTCAAACATTATAACTTTAAAAAAAATAAAACTGGGCATTTATTTTGAGATGGACGGAGTGAAACATTTCACTGTATAAAATTGTGTCTAAATAAATAAATAAAATTAAATGAAAAATGATGCGTTTGGGGGGGGGGGGGAAGAGGCATGCTTATTGGGTTTGTCTTAATTTTGGGCAACAATTTACTAGTCGTTGCAAAAAAATGTATTAAATACGCAACGAAAAAAATTTGTTACCAATTAATGTGGCCTATATTAGGCAACAAAATATAGCAACAAAAAAGTTTTCGTTGTCGATGTGACGCCCCTAAATTCTAACCTCCACTTGGTCACCCGAATTCGGTTCATCACGTTCTCATGGTAAAATCATAATAACTAAAATAACGCATACACAACGGAAAATCTACATTAGAATAATATACAATGATTTATTATAATTATTCCCCCAAGTCTCGCAACATACAGTACTTAATAGATTACATTATAGCATCGAATAAAGACCTATTACATAATCCTACTTAAGTTTAAACATAGTCTGGAAATAGTCTTAAAACTACATAATAGATTAAACATAAAAAGGGACAAGCTAGTCGGTAGCCTTGCCCTTGCCCTTGTCTGCTCCAGAGACACCTCCATGTTCTTCCTTAACTGAAATGTTTTAAATAAGCAAGGATGAGCACATATTGCCCAGCAAGTAATATACAACAATGGTGTAGGATATAATATCACAAGGTTTAAAATATCGAAGGGTTATTTCTAGGATAGTTCAAAGTGTCAGAATAACATCATGAATAAGGGATATGATAATTCAATATAAATCAATAGATATATATGAATTCAACGGCTAACAATGCATCCAGCTGGATAAGCACTATATACTGAATAGTCACTAAGGACTATTGAACTTTCACTAGAGTTACCAATATTAAACTGATAACCAAAAATATCAAGTATTATAGATGATCAATCTACAATACTATACGTTATGCATAACACCACAATAATATTTATTCATGTGTTGGGGTTTCCAACAACATACACTCCCCTTACCAAAAGGGTTGTCCAACTCAGTTTTCAAGATTTTCGCACCAATCAATTGGTTTGGACAGTTTATATAAACATGCATATAGTCTAGCCGAATCTAATGGCATCGACTCTTTCACAATATTCAAGGACAATACCAATTTCAACATGAATAATAGCTTTTCACAAGGGTTTAACATACTAGCTCATTTGAACGAGAAAGTAATGTAACTTGTATTCAAAGGGGTAAGCTTACGGTATTTGTCGAATAAAATAATGTAATGGTATTGCACAACAATAATAGTAGGGTTCGGATACTTGCATAATAAGATAGGTTTAGAAACTTGCCTTACGCGTGCTTTATCCTCGTTTAACAAATCAACACTTTTGAATCCTATTTATAGCGCATTATAAGTATACAATGTTCATTAGCTAACACAGTCTTTAATCAAGTTCGACACGATTCAAGTATGCACATATAGTACAAAATCAGTTCGGAAGTAATCATGAATTAAATACTTAGTTATAAGCGAATCAAGAATGCTCAAGGTTAAGACTTTCTCTATTCATGGACTTTCCATTTCAGTACAACTCCAACTTAACAACTAAGCATCACACATAAATATGTACACCAGTAGGTTTTAGATTACATGTAGCATCATAAACACCATGCAAGTTACTGTCCAAAAGTCAGAACTCAATATCTGGAATTCCAGACTGGCGCAGCTGCGCCATGGCTAAGCCTAGGACCGGCGCAGCTGCGCCGTCCCCTGACCCAGTCAAAACTCAGCTGCTGCCTTGAGGTTTTTGTTTGGTTTGAACACACAATCATATTTTGTCATGTTAAAGGCTTTCACATGCTTTTCAGATCAATCTAGGTCCCTTCTTGCACAATATGGTTCTAAGTTCAATCATTTCAATAATTTAAGGTCATTCAAGGTCGTGAAACCACAAAGTCTAGCATGCTTGTTTTATAAACATACAAGATAGTTATAACACTCATATTAAGCATGCGTACTAGTATTCATAACATGTATGTGAAACTAACACCGCTTTAGTTGAAAAATAGGCTTTGTTCATGCTTTTCTTGAAATATGCTACACAAGCATGGTATATATATGTTTATGCTACATGAGTGAGTCTAAGAGAGTCATTAAACATGATCACCATTATCAGATTTTATTCCTCATGGTATCTCGACAATATTCACATTTAAAGCTTACTAGTAAGTTCAATATACTCATGTTTCCTTACTAATCAAATAAACACAATCTAAAGGTTTAATCATGCATTTCTAAGTCACACTAACATGCTTGCAAAGTCAGTGCACATACATGGCATACATACACAATAAGTTTGTTTCTAAAGTCATAAATCCATTTTAAATCATACACCTTCGTTAATCATCCTAAGCTAGTCTATCATGCTTACATTAGGTTAACATATTCACATATACATCATACACATGTTCACATGCTAGCTTAAGTCATAACCACTAGCTCATATGGATTATACTTGAAAACAGATTGCTCAACTGAAATCAGCAACCGGCGCAGCTGCTCTGCGCCTCAATACAAATGTGGCGCAGCTGCGCCGTGCCTGGTTCAGGCGCAGAAGCAGTCTGCTTCGGCAGAACTCCAGCCCAACCTCAAAAATTACTCATAAAATCATTCCCAAACAATCATGTAACAGTTTAAACATGGTTATATGGTCATATAACAACTATGTAACCAATACCCAACCTCATTAACATACAATTACATGAATTCAAGAATTTGAAATTATAAGAATTCAAGAACTCTGTATAACAAAAACTGAAATTTGGAAAGCATGAAATGGAATTATACCTCTGTAATTCGAAGGAACTTGTTACTACTTGAACTCCTAAGCTCTAAGAATGCTTGTAAGCTCTCACCCTCACACTTGATAATTCTCAGACAATTCAAGCAACATAGATAATGAAAGGAAGTGTCCAATTTATAGAGAATTCCTTGACCATGCCAAGCCATTGTCCAAGAAATCAAACCGAAGGATGGAAGAATTGCATGAAGGTTATGGAGGAGTTGTTAGATTGGTTGTTGGAACCCATCATGATCACCACTCCCCCATGATCATGAGCTAGAGAGTTGGAAGAAAATGAAGAACATAGGCTAGCCTTTTTGAAGTATATGCAACTGAGAAATGAGGCAATTGTACACTCATTTTGGGACAAAAGAACTCTCAGCATTTCATATTATCTAGGCTTGGTTTGGTTTATTTAACTCCCACAATGAAATCTTAATGTACAATTGTTACCATATTAGGAATTTTAGGGATTAATTATACAATCACATCATATAGTTCATGTACATTAAACATACGCAATAAAATAATGCAGTCAGGTTTTATTGTCCGGGTAGTTCCATAATTAATTCTACTACTCATGTAATCATATAATAACCTTATTATATAATATCTTACTTATTTATGTTAAATAAATAAATTTATTCATTCCTTGATTAATTATCACTTAAAACACTATAGTTTAGTATATTGTCACACAATGTCACACTATACTATATAGTATAGTTGTATTAGCACTCATATGCACATAACGGTGAATATAATATTATTATTATATTAATAACTTACCTCCTCATGTTAAATAAATAAATCATGCACTTCCTTAATTAATTAATATCGATATTAATTAATCCAACAATTGATTAATGTAATTATGAACTTCCATAATCATTATTCATTGACAATATTCTCATTACATTTATAGGTATATTGCAAATAATAATAATCACATATTATTAATTAATTACAAAGAAATCCATTTCCTACAATTAATTAATACTAATTAATGATTTAATAATTCCTTTGTTGGACATAACATACCTTATTGCAATATACTCCTATCATATGGTTTCACCCATGTTACTCATATAACATTAATGTCCCCCAATTCAGTGTTACAGTAGAAAGTAATTAACTCAAACTGACTGATGGTGCAGCTGCGCCAATTTGTACTGCTGGGACGGCACAGCTGCGCCGTGCTCCGACAGTGCCAAGACTGGTGCAGTTTCTACCCATGCCAGTTTTCAACGCTAACTTGTTTTACAAGACATGAATTGATCTCCACATGAGTGTTATTACGAGTTTACGAGTGTATTGATTACTTATACAAAATCACATGATCGACACGATTAATCTTCCTAATTTCCGTTTTAATTCACTTAATGAATTTTCTCGTTTCGCATTATGCCACATAAGGCATTTCCACGAGTTTACCACAAACTCCACATTTTCTCAATTATTCAATTACTTAATATAATTTAGTTATCTCATTTTATTACACAAAATTGTTCATATTCAAATAATTATTCATTTCCATTAATATATTCACTTAAATAATACGCGGAAATTCTCGGGTATTACAGCCGACGATGAGGAGAAATCTCATCGGCAACAAAAAAGAAAATAGGCAGTGTGTTTTTTTTTTTCTGCCAACAATTTGGCAACAAATTTTTGCAACGACTTATGAATTTCGTTACGAAAAATGAAAGCATTTCATAAACATTTGTTGCTAAACATGCATTTTTGCCGAAAAATTGTTGCCAAATGTCTATTTTTTTGTAGTGAATATACGATATGAAATTATTATCAAGTCTTATTTTATTTAATTATATGTATTTCGATTCTTAAATGTATAACTCTAAATAATGTTAAGTTATCATTTATCGAATCACATAGAACCTTCTCTCTGTTTACTAGAAGCGGTATATTCTTTTTTATCTCCATGTACAACTTATTATACTCAAGCATACCCTTTGATATACCCGAAGAGTTGTAAGGACTATGTCAAAGCATAACTCATCATACACAATATACTATGATGATCTCAAGTCCAATGATCATTTGAACTACTATCACTTAAGGAATTCCTATTAACAGACAATTAAAACTTCATTAGGTATTACTTTAGTGAGTCACATTCAGTGAACTTATTCTCCAATAAGCACCTACATACTTGCTTTAGTGTCCCCACATAAATGATTATGAGATCAATCATCCTTTTCCTAAAAGCAAGTAAAGTATAGACCAATCTATCCGAATTCATTAATCCCCATTTTAGTTATCTAACGATTGGAAAATTTTTTATTTTTAAGTTATATAAGAATTTAGATCTCATTAGCATGACCATCATCATGATTCTAAAAGCATTGCTTAAAACTATAGGTTTATCACATTTAATATATCAACATCATGTAGATAAAATAAAATGTCTTTTATAAATGAACATTTTATTAATAAATGAATAAGATTACAAATTAAATGTTACATGTGACGCCCCCAAAATTAGGTATACATCACCCATCTTGGGTCGTCAGATACATAGTACAGAATACAAATACAACTTAATAATACAACTGTCGTGTACAATACAACAAAATATAAACTGTGAGTTTGAATATAAATATTATCTTCTAGAGAGTATTCATACTCAAAAGGAGTCCTCATTACATTTAATAACACATCATTACATAGAATAGTGAGGACTACTAACTAATACTATCATTCGTACCATCACTCCATTCCCCGACTTGCCCCAGCTACGTTCTCATTTCCTGAAGAGAACAGTGAAAGAAAGGGTGAGCTCAACTAGCCCAGTAAGAAATATTACGACTAAGATAATGCAGAATAAATTATCATTAGCCCTCAACAATGTTAAACTGATAAAATATAATAGGCATCAAGTTTAACTGTAGCGGAACAAGCAATCCATTAAGAGAGTCAAGTAGAAAATAAACTCTACTATCTTTTATGATTTAAAAGATTTTTCAACACTGTGATCGCTGAGACTCAGCTTAATAAAATAATTCACATCATCGAATCACCCCTGCACTACGGCCAAGGATATTCGTATATTCATTAATGGTCATGATCATGCCAACAACTGTCCATCAATGCACTACGGGCCAATGAGGACTTTTACCACATCATTCGTAACATTACGGTCATGATTACACCGAATAATCCCTGGTCATAATCATACCAAGTCCATCTATGCACTACAGGCCACAGATGACTTTCAACAGAATATAAACATGAGGATGATGACAATGATATAAGAATTCAATAAAACAAGTTCAAGAATTAATTTATCCAAGAATTAACAACGTCCAAATTGTCAACATGATACTACTTTGTGGAGTAAAATTCAAGAATGATCAGGAGAATATTTTCATGAATAGATACTAGATGAAGCGCAAATGTCAAGGATATTCCACAAATTTCATGGAGTATAGAAGTCAAAACTTAACCAACTGAGTATAATAAAGAATGGAATAACAAAAGAAATCACCATGCATGCGATAGACCGCACAGACAGGTTATTCCAACAGAATAATAAATAATGGAACCAGGTCCGGCGTAAACGCACAGACAGGATATTCCGACAGAATAATAAATAATGGAACCAGGTCCGGCGTAAACGCACAGACAGGATATTCCGACAGAATAATAAATAATGGAACCAGGTCCGGTGTAAAACACACAGACAGGATGTTCCAACAGAATAATAATAAAAACGGAACCAGGTCCGGTGTAAAACACACAGACAGGATGTTCCAACAGAATAATAATAAAAACGGAACCAGGTCCGGTGTAAAACACACAGACATGATGTTCCAACAGAATAATAGAAGAATGTCACCAAGTATAGGGTAGACCGCATATACTGGTTATTCCAACAGAATAATAAAGAATGGAATAACAGAAGTTCTCTTCATGAATATAAAAGAAATAATATTCCCTACCGTTTTGAAGACGAGCTGAAATAAGGAAGTAGTTAAGTAGCAGAATACTCTTCTTCTCTCTCTCTCTATAGTTTCTCTCTATAGTTTCTCTCTCTAGAGTTCAGTGAATTCGTAAGAAATAATGAAGGAATGAGCTGCTATTTATAGAAAAATAGAATGCATAGTAACTAATCCATGAACGGTCCAGATTGATTACTTTAATCTGACGGTCCATATTTAAAGAAAAATCTTTTAAATAAAATATAATATATTCTATTTATAGAATAACTTTAATAAAGTATTCTGTTTTATATAAAAAGATGTTTCTGTTTTATTACGTTAATAATACGAATAAAACAAAACGTCATTATCGCTAAATAATTCATATTATTAACTGACAATAATTGAATCAAACTGAGTGACTTCTCACATAAGCATTAATAATCAATACCGTGTGCTACTATGCAACCACACGTATTACTGTACTTTTACTACCGAGTAGTTCAACAGTAACAATGGTAAAATTTTCGCCGTTATTTTTAATAAAATATTTTTGTCGTTTTTTCAATCCGACAATAATTCCGTTGTGGGGTCCACCAATGATTGTGTCGTTGTACGAATATTCCCTGTTAAAACGAATATTCCCCGACCAATCGAATATTATATAACAACTTGCGTACTTTGCAAAATTTATAAATATTACCCACAACTATAACATTATATCAAATTAACTCCATAATATTCAAAAATGATATTTATAGAAAATTCATCTTTATTTATAAAAGTTGGGGTCTTACAACCTCCCCTTCTTATGAAATTTCGCCCTCGAAATTAGGGTACGTACCTGGTATGTCGAAGAGGTAAGGATACCTTGATTTCATTTCAGATTCTAACTCCCAAGTCATTTCCTCAACATCGTGGTTTCTCCACAAAACTTTGACTTGAGGTATAACCTTGGAGCGTAGAATATGTTCCTTCTTATCCAAGATTTGAACAGGAACTTCTTCATACGTCAAATCTTCCGCTATTTCGTCCGGTTCTAACTCAATAATGTGGTTCGGGTCTTCCACATATTTGCGTAACATGGATATGTGAAAAACGTTATGAACACGAGACATACTTGGCGGTAAAGCGAGTCTATAAGCCACAGTTCCTACTCGATCGAGGATTAAAAATGGACCGATGAATCGAGGATTGAGCTTTCCTCTCTTTCCAAATCTCGTAACTCCTTTCCATGGAGCAACACGTAAGAACACATGATCTCCTACATCAAATTCCACGTCCTTTCGATGAAGATCAGCATAACTCTTTTGTCGATCTTGTGAGGTTTTTATACGTTGTCGGATCGTTTGAATCTTTTCTGTAGTCATACGTACCAACTCCGGTCCCAACAACGTTGCTTCACCCACCTCATCCCAGCATACTGGAGAACGACATTTTCTTCCATACAATGCTTCGAATGGAGCCATGCCAATACTTGCTTGATAACTGTTGTTGTAGGAAAACTCCACCAATGGTAAGAACTTGTCCCAACTTCCCTTGAAGTCAAAGACACAGAGTCTTAATAAATCTTCTAGAGTTTGAATAGTCCTCTCTGATTGTCCGTCCGTCTGAGGATGATATGCCGAACTAAATCGTAAATCTGTGCCCATAGCTTTTTGTAAACTAACCCAAAATCGTGAAGTGAATCTTGGGTCTCGATCAGAAACTATGGATACTGGCATACCATGCAGTCTTACAATCTCGTTTATGTACATACGAGCAAGACGTTCAAGTGTATAAGTTTCTCGTATCGGTAAGAAATGAGCAGACTTGGTCAATCTATCAACAATGACCCAAATCGCATCTATACCTTGAGAAACCTTAGGAAGACCGGTAACGAAATCCATGGTAATGTGCTCCCACTTCCATTCTGGAATTTCAAGTGGTTGCAATGGACCTTTTGGTACTTGATGCTCCGCTTTGACTCGTTGACAAGTTAGACACCTTGAGATAAACAACGCTATCTCTCTCTTCATATTGCTCCACCAAAATGTATGACGAAGATCATGATACATTTTGGTACTTCCAGGATGGATTGCAAACGGTGTGTTGTGCGCCTCCATCATGATTTCATACTTTAAATCAGGGTTGTTAGGAACACAAAGTCTGGAGTTGACTCGAAGTATTCCTTCTTCATCGATTCTTGCTTCCGGCATAGAACCTTCTTGCACTTTCTTCCTCATACGCATCAGCTCCAGGTCTGTAGCTTGAGCAGCTTTAACTTTATCGATTAAAGTTGGTTCTACTCGTATATTCGCCATCATCACATGGGTCCCTGGAGTCTTTAACTCTATCTCCATCCTTTGCAAGTCACACAAAATGGGCCTTTGTGTTGACAATATTGCACTCGTACTTGCATATGATCTTCTACTCAATGCGTCAGCTACCACGTTCGCTTTTCCAGGATGGTATTGAATGGTATGATCATAATCTTTCAACAGTTCAAGCCAACGTCGTTGTCGCATGTTGAGTTCCTTTTGAGTGAAGAAATATTTGAGGCTTTTATGATCCGTAAAGATCTCCACCTTCTCCCCATACAAGTAATGCCTCCAAATTTTAAGTGCAAAGACAACAGCTGCCAACTCTAGATCATGAGTAGGATAATTCCTCTCATATTCCTTGAGTTGTCTTGATGCATAGGCTATGACTTTTCCATGTTGCATGAGAACGCATCCCAACCCTTTGCTCGAAGCATCACTGTAGATGACAAATCCCTCCGAGCCAGATGGTATTGTTAGAACAGGTGCTGAAATGAGTCTCCTCTTGAGTTCTTGAAAACTCTGCTCACATTCTTCGCTCCAACCGAACTTTGTATCTTTCCGAGTCAGCTGAGTTAATGGAGTAGCGATTCGAGAAAATCCTTCCACGAATCTCCGATAATAACCAGCTAAACCAAGAAAGCTACGTACCTCGGTCACTGATTTAGGTTGCTCCCAGCTTTGAATAGCTTCAATCTTTGCCGGGTCAACCGATATTCCACGACTTGATACTACGTGCCCAAGGAATGCTACCTCTTCCAGCCAGAACTCGCATTTCTTCAACTTGGCATAAAGTTTGTATTCACGAAGCTTTTGGAGTACCAACCTCAAGTGTTGCTCATGATCTTCACGGCTTTTGGAATAAACAAGGATGTCATCGATAAAGACGACCACAAAGTGATCCAAATATTCCTTGAATACCCTGTTCATCATATCCATGAAGGCAGCAGGAGCATTAGTCAATCCAAAAGACATAACTAAGAATTCATAATGCCCATACCGAGTTCTGAAGGCAGTCTTTGGAATATCCTCAGTTCTAACCTTCAGCTGATGATATCCAGAACGAAGATCGATCTTTGAAAAGAATTGTGCTCCTTGCAACTGGTCAAACAGGTCATCAATACGTGGCAATGGGTACCTATTTTTGATGGTGACATGATTCAACTCCCGATAATCAATACAAAGTCGCATACTCCCATCTTTCTTCTTCACGAACAGAACAGGAGCACCCCAAGGAGAAGTACTAGGACGAATAAAACCAATGTCTAACAATTCCTGCAGTTGGGTCTTTAACTCCTGAAGTTCAATAGGAGCCATTCGATATGGGGCTTTGGAAATGGGTTTTGTACCGGGTTCAAGGTCGATACAAAATTCAATTTCACGCTCTGGGGGTAGGCCAGGAAGTTCTTCGGGAAATACGTCAGGAAATTTATTAACAACAGAAATATCATTCAAAGCTGACGTATTTTTGTTTAGATCTGTGACATGAGCTAAGAAAGCTTGACATCCGTTTTTCAATAAACGAATAGCTTTATGGCTTGAGATGACAGCGATTGATTTTAATGGTTTGGTTGCTTGAATTCGCATAATAGGTCGATTAGGAATATGAAAGCTAACAACCTTACGAAAACAATCAATTTTTGCATGATGAGTAGTTAACCAATCAATCCCTAGAATCACGTCAAATGCAAGTATTTTTAATGAAATAAGATCGACAGGTAATGTGTGGGTACCAACTTGAACCAAACAAGACTTATAAACCGTGGATGTAATGAAGGTTTCTCCCAATGGAGTTTCAACTGCTAAGTCAAAGTCTAATTTCTCCGGAATCAAATTTAATCGATGAGCGCAAGTAGGAGAAATAAAAGAATGGGTAGAACCGGTATCAAATAAAGTATAGACTTCGTTAGAGTTTATGATAAGCTTACCCGTGATGACCTCATTCGGGTTCCTTGCTCTCTGGGAGTTCACAACAAACGCTCTCCCTTGCACAACCGGTTTTGACTTTTCTGGGACGGCCTTTGGTGCCTCCATCCTAGCTGAATTTGTCTTCGGTAAACGACAAAATCGGGCTAAATGACCTTCTCTTCCACAATTATAACATGCTTTGGACGGCATCGCGCAGTTTGGACTGATGTGCCCCTCCCCTCCGCATTTGAAACATATGATAGGTGGTCGTTCTCCTTCCTTAACGACAGGTGCTGGTGCTGACGTCTTTCCATCATTGTTGAATCTCCTCTTCTTGAAATGCCCATTCTTATTGTTTTGGCCCTGATTACCACCGAAGTGGTTACCATTTCTGGCCTGTTGATTCCCTCCACGCTTGTTGTCACCGCTTCGATGACTGCTTTCACTGGTATTATCATTTTGTCGGCTGCTCTCTTTTGGTTGCGTTGTCTCGTTATCGCGCTCCACCAACTGAGCCCTATTTACAACATCTGAATACAAACACAGTTTATGAGAAACAAGATGTTGACGTATCTCCGGCTTCAAACCTCTTAAAAACATTCGCGTCATTCTTTCTTCATTATCCACCAGGTGGGACGCAAACCGGGATAACTCCGCAAATTTTGCCTCGTACTGCGACACGGTCATATTATTCTGCTCCAATTTGATGAACTCCACCTCCTTCATGTGACGAATACTCTCGGGAAAGTATTTGTCGTTAAACAGCTCTTGGAACTTCTCCCAAGACATCTTCAGTGCGGCAGGTTGAGTACGCTTTATCGATTCCCACCAGTAATCTGCCTCTCCTCGCAACATAAAGGCGGCAAAGGGAACCTTTTGCTCCTCGGAGCAACCCAAGACATCAAATATCTTGGTGATCTGCTTTATCCATGTTTCAGCTACAAGTGGTTTGGGTTCTCCCTTAAACTCCGGTGGTCCCAGCTCCTTAAACTGTTTAGCGGTGACCGCCAGAGAGTTTCCAGTATTTCCACCTACGTTGTGGACAGGAGCCGCTTTCACCTGTTGTTGCATGAATTGCATAAAACCTCTGAACATTCCATCATTCATCATCTGGTCAGTGTTGTTGTTTGCATGAGGATTGTCACCTTCCTGATGAACATTATCCTGATTATTGATATGTGGTGAATCAATAGTCGCCTGTGCTCCATTGCTATTCTCAACATTCTCAGATGCCATTTTCAGATACTGCCACAAAATAAAAGTTAATTGATATGTCATATATTATCCTTATATTATGACCGACCAATTAAATACCATGCAAATAAACTTAGGTAGGTCATACTAGCGAAGGAATTCCCCGTCTCTCCCCTCCTAGTTCTATTCTCACATCTTAGCCAGGGATCATATCCCTAAGCTCTGATACCAACTGTGACGCCCCCAAAATTAGGTATACATCACCCATCTTGGGTCGTCAGATACATAGTACAGAATACAAATACAACTTAATAATACAACTGTCGTGTACAATACGACAAAACATAAACTGTGAGTTTGAATACAAATATTATCTTCTAGAGAGTATTCATACTCAAAAGGAGTCCTCATTACATTTATTAACACACCATTACATAGAATAGTGAGGACTACTAACTAATACTATCATTCGGACCATCACTCCGTTCCCCGACTTGCCCCAGCTACGTTCTCATTTCCTGAAGAGAACAGTGAAAGAAAGGGTGAGCTCAACTAGCCCAGTAAGAAATATTATGACTAAGATAATGCAGAATAAATTATCATTAGCCTTCAACAATGTTAAACTGATAAAATATAATAGACATCAAGTTTAACTGTAGCGGAACAAGCAATCCATTAAAAGAGTCAAGTAGAAAATAAACTCTACTATCTTTTATGATTTAAAAGATTTTCAACACTGTGATCGCTGAGACTCAGCTTAATAAAATAATCCACATCATCGAATCACCCCTGCACTACGGCCAAGGATATTCGTATATTCATTAATGGTCATGATCATGCCAACAACTGTCCATCAATGCACTACGGGCCAATGAGGACTTTTACCACATCATTTGTAACATTACGGTCATGATTACACCGAATAATCCCTGGTCATAATCATACCAAGTCCATCTATGCACTACAGGCCACAGATGACTTTCAACATTTTATAAACATGAGGATGATGACAATGATATAAGAATTCAATAAAACAAGTTCAAGAATTAATTTATCCAAGAATTAACAACGTCCAAATTGTCAACATGATACTACTTTGTGGAGTAAAATTCAAGAATGATCAGGAGAATATTTTCATGAATAGATACTGGATGAAGCGCAAATATCAAGGATATTCCACAAATTTCATGGAGTATAGAAGTCAAAACTTAACCAACTGAGTATAATAAAGAATGGAATAACAAAAGAAATCACCATGCATGCGATAGACCGCACAGACAGGTTATTCCAACAGAATAATAAATAATGGAACCAGGTCCGGCGTAAACGCACAGACAGGATATTCCGACAGAATAATAAATAATGGAACCAGGTCCGGCGTAAACGCACAGACAGGATATTTGACAGAATAATAAATAATGGAACCAGGTCCGGTGTAAAACACACAGACAGGATGTTCCAACAGAATAATAATAAAAACGGAACCAGGTCCGGTGTAAAACACACAGACAGGATGTTCCAACAGAATAATAATAAAAACGGAACCAGGTCCGGTGTAAAACACACAGACAGGATGTTCCAACAGAATAATAGAAGAATGTCACCAAGTATAGGGTAGACCGCATATACTGGTTATTCCAACAGAATAATAAAGAATGGAATAACAGAAGTTCTCTTCATGAATATAAAAGAAATAATATTCCCTACCGTTTTAAAGACGAGCTGAAATAAGGAAGTAGTTAAGTAGCAGAATACTCTTCTTCTCTCTCTCTATAGTTTCTCTCTATAGTTTCTCTCTCTAGAGTTCAGTGAATTCGTAAGAAATAATGAAGGAATGAGCTGCTATTTATATAAAAATAGAATGCATAGTAACTAATCCATGAACGGTCCAGATTGATTACTTTAATCTGACGGTCCATATTTAAAGAAAAATCTTTTAAATAAAATATAATATATTCTATTTATAGAATAACTTTAATAAAGTATTCTGTTTTATATAAAAAGATGTTTCTGTTTTATTACGTTAATAATACGAATAAAACAAAACGTCATTATCGCTAAATAATTCGTATTATTAACTGACAATAATTGAATCAAACTGAGTGACTTCTCACATAAGCATTAATAATCAATACCGTGTGCTACTATGCAACCACACGTATTACTGTACTTTTACTACCGAGTAGTTCAACAGTAACAATGGTAAAATTTCTGTCGTTATTTTTAATAAAATATTTTTGTCATTTTTTAATCTGACAATAATTCCGTTGTGGGGTCCACCAATGATTGTGTCGTTGTACGAATATTCCCTGTTAAAACGAATATTATTTCAGCTCGTCTTCAAAATGGTAGGGAATATTATTTCTTTTATATTCATGAAGAGAACTTCTGTTATTCCATTATTTATTATTCTGTTGGAATAACCAGTATATGCGGTCTACCCTATATTTGGTGACATTCTTCTATTATTCTGTTGGAACATCCTGTCTGTGTGTTTTACACCGGACCTGGTTCCGTTTTTATTATTATTTTGTTGGAACATCCTGTCTGTGTGTTTTACACCGGACCTGGTTCCGTTTTTATTATTATTCTGTTGGAACATCCTGTCTGTGTGTTTTACACCGGACCTGGTTCCATTATTTATTATTCTGTCGGAATATCCTGTCTGTGCGTTTACGCCGGACCTGGTTTCATTATTTATTATTCTGTCGGAATATCCTGTCTGTGCGTTTACGCCGGACCTGGTTCCATTATTTATTATTCTGTTGGAATAACATGTCTGTGCGGTCTATCGCATGCATGGTGATTTCTTTTGTTATTCCATTCCTTATTATACTCAGTTGGTTAAGTTTTGACTTCTGTACTCCATGAAATTTGTGGAATATCCTTGACATTTGCGCTTCATCTAGTATCTATTCATGAAAATATTCTCCCGATCATTCTTGAATTTTACTCCACAAAGTAGTATCATGTTGACTATTTGGACGTTGTTAATTCTTGGATAAATTAATTCTTGAACTTGTTTTATTGAATTCTTATATCATTGTCATCATCCTCATGTTTATATTCTGTTGAAAGTCATCTGTGGCCTGTAGTGCATAGATGGACTTGGTATGATTATGACCAGGGATTATTCGGTGTAATCATGACCGTAATGTTACGAATGATGTGGTAAAAGTCCTCATTGGCCCGTAGTGCATTGATGGACAGTTGTTGGCATGATCATGACCATTAATGAATATACGAATATCCTTGGCCGTAGTGCAGGGGTGATTCGATGATGTGGATTATTTTATTAAGCTGAGTCTCAGCGATCACAGTGTTGGAAAATCTTTTAAATCATAAAAGATAGTAGAGTTTATTTTCTACTTGACTCTCTTAATGGATTGCTTGTTCCGCTACAGTTAAACTTGATGTCTATTATATTTTATCAGTTTAACATTGTTGAAGGCTAATGATAATTTATTCTGCATTATCTTAGTCGTAATATTTCTTACTGGGCTAGTTGAGCAAACCCTTTCTTTCACTGTTCTCTTCAGGAAATGAGAACGTAGCTGGGGCAAGTCGGGGAACGGAGTGATGGTCCGAATGATAGTATTAGTTAGTAGTCCTCACTATTCTATATAATGATGTGTTAATAAATGTAATGAGGACTCCTTTTGAGTATGAATACTCTCTAGAAGATAATATTTGTATTCAAACTCACAGTTTATATTTTGTCGTATTGTACACGACAGTTGTATTATTAAGTTGTATTTGTATTATGTACTATGTATCTGATGACCAAAGATGGGTGATGTATACCTAATTTTGGGGGCGTCACAGTTGGTATCAGAGCTTAGGGATATGATCCCTGGCTAGGATGTGAGAATAGAACTAGGAGGGGAGAGACGGGGAATTCCTTCGCTAGTATGACCTACCTAAGTTTATTTGCATGGTATTTAATTGGTCGGTCATAATATAAGGATAATATATGACATATCAATTAACTTTTATTTTGTGGCAGTATCTGAAAATGGCATCTGAGAATGTTGAGATTAGCAATGGAGCACAGGCGACTATTGATTCACCACATATCAATAATCAGGATAATGTTCATCAGGAAGGTGACAATCCTCATGCAAACAACAACACTGACCAGATGATGAATGATGGAATGTTCAGAGGTTTTATGCAATTCATGCAACAACAGGTGAAAGCGGCTCCTGTCCACAACGTAGGTGGAAATATGGGAAACTCTCAGGCGGTCACCGCTAAACAGTTTAAGGAGCTGGGACCTCTGGAGTTTAATGGAGAACCCAAACCACTTGTAGCTGAAACATGGATAAAGCAGATCACCAAGATATTTGATGTCTTGGGTTGCTCCGAGGAGCAAAAGGTTCCCTTTGCCGCTTTTATGTTGCGAGGAGAGGCAGATTACTGGTGGGAATCGATAAAGCGTACTCAACCTGCCGCACTGAAGATGTCTTGGGAGAAGTTCCAAGAGCTGTTTAACGACAAATACTTTCCCGAGAGTATTCGTCACATGAAGGAGGTGGAATTCATCAAATTGGAGCAGAATAATATGACTGTGTCGCAGTACGAGGCAAAATTTGCGGAGTTATCCCGGTTTACGTCCCACCTGGTGGATAATGAAGAAAGAATGACGCGAATGTTTTTAAGAGGTTTGAAGCCGGAGATACGTCAACATCTTGTTTCTCATAAACTGTGTTTGTATTCAGATGTTGTAAATAGGGCTCAGTTGGTGGAGCGCGATAACGAGACAACGCAACCAAAAGAGAGCAGCCGACAAAATGATAATACCAGTGAAAGCAGTCATCGAAGCGGTGACAACAAGCGTGGAGGGAATCAACAGGCCAGAAATGGTAACCACTTCGGTGGTAATCAGGGCCAAAACAATAAGAATGGGCATTTCAAGAAGAGGAGATTCAACAATGATGGAAAGACGTCAGCACCAGCACCTGTCGTTAAGGAAGGAGAACGACCACCTATCATATGTTTCAAATGCGGAGGGGAGGGGCACATCAATCCAAACTGCGCGATGCCGTCCAAAGCATGTTATAATTGTGGAAGAGAAGGTCATTTAGCCCGATTTTGTCGTTTACCGAAGACAAATTCAGCTAGGATGGAGGCACCAAAGACCGTCCCAGAAAAGTCAAAACCGGTTGTGCAAGGGAGAGCGTTTGTTGTGAACTCCCAGAGAGCAAGGAACCCGAATGAGGTCATCACGAGTACCCATTGCCACGTATTGATGACCTGTTTGACCAGTTGCAAGGAGCAAAATTCTTTTCAAAGATCGATCTTCGTTCTGGATATCATCAGCTGAAGGGTATTCAAGGAATATTTGGATCACTTTGTGGTCGTCTTTATCGATGACATCCTTGTTTATTCCAAAAGTCGTGAAGATCATGAGCAACACTTGAGGTTGGTACTCTAAAAGCTTCGTGAATACAAACTTTATGCCAAGTTAAAGAAATGCGAGTTCTGGCTAGAAGAGGTAGCATTCCTTGGGCACGTAGTATCAACTCGTGGAATATCGGTTGACCCGACAAAGATTGAAGCTATTCAAAGCTGGGAGCAACCTAAATCAGTGACTGAGGTACGTAGCTTTCTTGGTTTAGATGGTTATTATCGGAGATTCGTGGAAGGATTTTCTCGAATCGCTACTCCATTAACTCAGCTGACTCGAAAAGATACAAAGTTCGGTTGGAGTGAAGAATGTGAGCAGAGTTTTCAAGAACTCAAGAGGAAACTCATTTCAGCACCTGTTCTAACAATACCATCTGGCTCGGAGGGATTTATCATCTATAGTGAAGCTTCGAGCAAAGGGTTGGGATGCGTTCTCATGCAACATAGAAAAGTCATAGCCTATGCATCAAGACAACTCAAGGAATATGAGAGGAATTATCCCACTCATGATCTAGAGTTGGCAGCTGTTGTCTTTGCACTTAAAATTTAGAGGCATTACTTGTATAGGGAGAAGGTGGAGATCTTTACGGATCATAAAAGCCTTAAATATTTCTTCACTCAAAAGGAACTCAACATGCGACAACAACGTTGGCTTGAACTGTTGAAAGATTATGATCATACCATTCAATACCATCCTGGAAAAGCAAACGTGGTAGCTGACACATTGAGTAGAAGATCATATGCAAGTACGAGTGCAATATTGTCAACACAAAGGCCCATTTTGTGTGACTTGCAAAGGATGGAGATAGAGTTAAAGACTCCAGGGACCCATGTGATGATGGCGAATATACGAGTAGAACCAACTTTAATCGATAAAGTTAAAGCTGCTCAAGCTACAGATCTGGAGCTGATGCGTATGAGGAAGAAAGTGCAAGAAGGTTCTATGCCGGAAGCAAGAATCGATGAAGAAGGAATACTTCGAGTCAACTCCAGACTTTGTGTTCCTAACAACCCTGATTTAAAGTATAAAATCATGATGGAGGCGCACAACACACCGTTTGCAATCCATCCTGGAAGTACCAAAATGTGTCATGATCTTCGTCATACATTTTGGTGGAGCAATATGAAGAGAGAGATAGCGCTGTTTATCTCAAGGTGTCTAACTTGTCAACGAGTCAAAGCGGAGCATCAAGTACCAAAAGGTCCATTGCAACCACTTGAAATTCCAGAATGGAAGTGGGAGCACATTACCATGGATTTCGTTACCGGTCTTCCTAAGGTTTCTCAAGGTATAGGTGCGATTTGGGTCATTGTTGATAGATTGACCAAGTCTGCTCATTTCTTACCGATACGAGAAACTTATACACTTGAACGTCTTGCTCGTATGTACATAAACGAGATTGTAAGACTGCATGGTATGCCAGTATCCATAGTTTATGATCGAGACTCAAGATTCACTTCACAATTTTGGGTTAGTTTACAAAAAGCTATGGGCACAGATTTATGATTTAGTTCGGCAAATCATCCTCAGACGGACGGACAATCAGAGAAGACTATTCAAACTCTAGAAGATTTATTAAGACTCTGTGTCTTTGACTTCAAGGGAAGTTGGGACAAGTTCTTACCATTGGTAGAGTTTTCCTACAACAACAGTTATCAAGCAAGTATTGGCATGACTCCATTCGAAGCATTGTATGGAAGAAAATGTCGTTCTCCAGTATGCTGGGATGAGGTGGGTGAAGCAACGTTGTTGGGACCGGAGTTGATACGTATGACTACAGAAAAGATTCTAACGATCCGACAACGTATAAAAACCTCACAAGATCGACAAAAGAGTTATGCTGATCTTCATCGAAAGGACGTGAAATTTGATGTAGGAGATCATGTGTTCTTACGTGTTGCTCCATGGAAAGGAGTTACGAGATTTGGAAAGAGAGGAAAGCTCAATCCTCGATTCATCGGTCCATTTTTAATCCTCGATCGAGTAGGAACTGTGGCTTATAGACTCGCTTTACTGCCAAGTATGTCTCGTGTTCATAACATTTTTCACATATCCATGTTACGCAAATATGTGGAAGACCCGAACCACATTATTGAGTTAGAACCGGACGAAATAGCGGAAGATTTGACGTATGAAGAAGTTCCTGTTCAAATCCTGGATAAGAAGGAACATATTCTATGCTCCAAGGTTATACCTCAAGTCAAAGTTTTGTGGAGAAACCATGATGTTGAGGAAATGACTTGGGAGTTAGAATCTGAAATGAAATCAAGGTATCCTTACCTCTTCGACATACCAGGTACGTACCCTAATTTCGAGGTCGAAATTTCATAAGAAGGGGAGGTTGTAAGACCCCAACTTTTATAAATAAAGATGAATTTTCTATAAATATCATTTTTGAATATTATGGAGTTAATTTGATATAATGTTATAGTTGTGGGTAATATTTATAAATTTTGCAAAGTACGCAAGTTGTTATATAATATTCGATTGGTCGGGGAATATTCGTTTTAACAGGGAATATTCGTACAACGATACAATCATTGGTGGACCCCACAACGGAATTATTGTCGGATTGAAAAACCGGCAAAAATATTTTATTAAAAATAACGGCGGAAATTTTACCATTGTTACTGTTGAACTACTCGGTAGTAAAAGTACGGTAATACGTGTGGTTGCATAGTAGCACACGGTATTGATTATTAATGCTTATGTGAGAAGTCACTCAGTTTGATTCAATTATTGTCAGTTAATAATATGAATTATTTAGCGATAATGACGTTTTGTTTTATTCGTATTATTAACGTAATAAAACAGAAACATCTTTTTATATAAAACAGAATACTTTATTAAAGTTATTCTATAAATAGAATATATTATATTTTATTTAAAAGATTTTTCTTTAAATATGGACCGTCAGATTAAAGTAATCAATCTGGACCGTTCATGGATTAGTTACTATGCATTCTATTTTTCTATAAATAGCAGCTCATTCCTTCATTATTTCTTACGAATTCACTGAACTCTAGAAAGAGAAACTATAGAGAGAAACTACAGAGAGAGAGAGAAGAAGAGTATTCTGCTACTTAACTACTTCCTTATTTCAGCTCGTCTTCAAAATGGTAGGGAATATTATTTCTTTTATATTCATGAAGAGAACTTCTGTTATTCCATTCTTTATTATTCTGTTGGAATAACCAGTATATGCGGTCTACCCTATACTTGGTGACATTCTTCTATTATTCTGTTGGAACATCCTGTCTGTGTGTTTTACACCGGACCTGGTTCCGTTTTTATTATTATTCTGTTGGAACATCCTGTCTGTGTGTTTTACACCGGACCTGGTTCCGTTTTTATTATTATTCTGTTGGAACATCATGTCTGTGTGTTTTACACCGGACCTGGTTCCATTATTTATTATTCTGTCGGAATATCCTGTCTGTGCGTTTACGCCGGACCTAGTTCCATTATTTATTATTCTGTCGGAATATCCTGTCTGTGCGTTTACGCCGGACCTGGTTCCATTATTTATTATTCTATTGGAATAACCTGTCTGTGCGGTCTATCGCATGCATGGTGATTTCTTTTGTTATTCCATTCTTTATTATACTCAGGTGGTTAAGTTTTGACTTCTATACTCCATGAAATTTGTGGAATATCCTTGACATTTGCGCTTCATCTAGTATCTATTCATGAAAATATTCTCCTGATCATTCTTGAATTTTACTCCACAAAGTAGTATCATGTTGACAATTTGGACGTTGTTAATTCTTGGATAAATTAATTCTTGAACTTGTTTTATTGAATTATTATATCATTGTCATCATCCTCATGTTTATATTCTGTTGAAAGTCATCTGTGGCCTGTAGTGCATAGATGGACTTGGTATGATTATGACCAGGGATTATTCGGTGTAATCATGACCGTAATGTTACGAATGATGTGGTAAAAGTCCTCATTGGCCCGTAGTGCATTGATGGACAGTTGTTGGCATGATCATGACCATTAATGAATATACGAATATCCTTGGCCATAGTGCAGGGGTGATTCGATGATGTGGATTATTTTATTAAGCTGAGTCTCAGCGATCACAGTGTTGGAAAATCTTTTAAATCATAAAAGATAGTAGAGTTTATTTTCTACTTGACTCTCTTAATGGATTGCTTGTTCCGCTACAGTTAAACTTGATGTCTATTATATTTTATCAGTTTAACATTGTTGAAGGTTAATGATAATTTATTCTGCATTATCTTAGTCGTAATATTTCTTACTGGGCTAGTTGAGCTCACCCTTTCTTTCACTGTTCTCTTCAGGAAATGAGAACGTAGCTGGGGCAAGTCGGGGAACGGAGTGATGGTCCGAATGATAGTATTAGTTAGTAGTCTTCACTATTCTATGTAATGGTGTGTTAATAAATGTAATGAGGACTCCTTTTGAGTATGAATACTCTCTAGAAGATAATATTTGTATTCAAACTCACAGTTTATATTTTGTCGTATTGTACACGACAGTTGTATTATTAAGTTGTATTTGTATTCTGTACTATGTATCTGACGACCCAAGATGGGTGATGTATACCTAATTTTGGGGGCGTCACAGTGTTGTAAGACCCCAACTTTTATAAATAAAGATGAATTTTCTATAAATATCATTTTTGAATATTATGGAGTTAATTTGATATAATGTTATAGTTGTGGGTAATATTTATAAATTTTGCAAAGTACGCAAGTTGTTATATAATATTCGATTGGTCGGGGAATATTCGTTTTAACAGGGAATATTCGTACAACGACACAATCATTGGTGGACCCCACAACGGAATTATTGTCGGATTGAAAAAACGGCAAAAATATTTTATTAAAAATAACGGCGGAAATTTTACCATTGTTACTGTTGAACTACTCGGTAGTAAAAGTACGGTAATACGTGTGGTTGCATAGTAGCACACGGTATTGATTATTAATGCTTATGTGAGAAGTCACTCAGTTTGATTCAATTATTGTCAGCTAATAATATGAATTATTTAGCGATAATGACGTTTTGTTTTATTCGTATTATTAACGTAATAAAACAGAAACATCTTTTTATATAAAACAGAATACTTTATTAAAGTTATTCTATAAATAGAATATATTATATTTTATTTAAAAGATTTTTCTTTAAATATGGACCGTCAGATTAAAGTAATCAATCTGGACCGTTCATGGATTAGTTACTATGCATTCTATTTTTCTATAAATAGCAGCTCATTCCTTCATTATTTCTTACGAATTCACTGAACTCTAGAAAGAGAAACTATAGAGAGAAACTACAGAGAGAGAGAGAGAAGAAGAGTATTCTGCTACTTAACTACTTCCTTATTTCAGCTCGTCTTCAAAATGGTAGGGAATATTATTTCTTTTATATTCATGAAGAGAACTTCTGTTATTCCATTCTTTATTATTCTGTTGGAATAACCAGTATATGCGGTCTACCCTATACTTGGTGACATTCTTCTATTATTCTGTTGGAACATCCTGTCTGTGTGTTTTACACCGGACCTGGTTCCGTTTTTATTATTATTCTGTTGGAACATCCTGTCTGTGTGTTTTACACCGGACCTGGTTCCGTTTTTATTATTATTCTGTTGGAACATCATGTCTGTGTGTTTTACACCGGACCTGGTTCCATTATTTATTATTCTGTCGGAATATCCTGTCTGTGCGTTTACGCCGGACCTAGTTCCATTATTTATTATTCTATTGGAATAACCTGTCTGTGCGTTTACGCCGGACCTGGTTCCATTATTTATTATTCTATTGGAATAACCTGTCTGTGCGGTCTATCGCATGCATGGTGATTTCTTTTGTTATTCCATTCTTTATTATACTCAGGTGGTTAAGTTTTGACTTCTATACTCCATGAAATTTGTGGAATATCCTTGACATTTGCGCTTCATCTAGTATCTATTCATGAAAATATTCTCCTGATCATTCTTGAATTTTACTCCACAAAGTAGTATCATGTTGACAATTTGGACGTTGTTAATTCTTGGATAAATTAATTCTTGAACTTGTTTTATTGAATTCTTATATCATTGTCATCATCCTCATGTTTATATTCTGTTGAAAGTCATCTGTGGCCTGTAGTGCATAGATGGACTTGGTATGATTATGACCAGGGATTATTCGGTGTAATCATGACCGTAATGTTACGAATGATGTGGTAAAAGTCCTCATTGGCCCGTAGTGCATTGATGGACAGTTGTTGGCATGATCATGACCATTAATGAATATACGAATATCCTTGGCCGTAGTGCAGGGGTGATTCGATGATGTGGATTATTTTATTAAGCTGAGTCTCAGCGATCACAGTGTTGGAAAATCTTTTAAATCATAAAAGATAGTAGAGTTTATTTTCTACTTGACTCTCTTAATGGATTGCTTGTTCCGCTACAGTTAAACTTGATGTCTATTATATTTTATCAGTTTAACATTGTTGAAGGTTAATGATAATTTATTCTGCATTATCTTAGTCGTAATATTTCTTACTGGGCAAGTTGAGCTCACCCTTTCTTTCACTGTTCTCTTCAGGAAATGAGAACGTAGCTGGGGCAAGTCGGGGAACGGAGTGATGGTCCGAATGATAGTATTAGTTAGTAGTCTTCACTATTCTATGTAATGGTGTGTTAATAAATGTAATGAGGACTCCTTTTGAGTATGAATACTCTCTAGAAGATAATATTTGTATTCAAACTCACAGTTTATATTTTGTCGTATTGTACACGACAGTTGTATTATTAAGTTGTATTTGTATTCTGTACTATGTATCTGACGACCCAAGATGGGTGATGTCTACCTAATTTTGGGGGCGTCACAGTGTTGTAAGACCCCAACTTTTATAAATAAAGATGAATTTTCTATAAATATCATTTTTGAATATTATGGAGTTAATTTGATATAATGTTATAGTTGTGGGTAATATTTATAAATTTTGCAAAGTACGCAAGTTGTTATATAATATTCGATTGGTCGGGGAATATTCGTTTTAACAGGGAATATTCGTACAACGATACAATCATTGGTGGACCCCACAACGGAATTATTGTCGGATTGAAAAACGACAAAAATATTTTATTAAAAATAACGGCGGAAATTTTACCATTGTTACTGTTGAACTACTCGGTAGTAAAAGTACAGTAATACGTGTGGTTGCATAGTAGCACACGGTATTGATTATTAATGCTTATGTGAGAAGTCACTCAGTTTGATTCAATTATTGTCAGTTAATAATATGAATTATTTAGCGATAATGACGTTTTGTTTTATTCGTATTATTAACGTAATAAAACAGAAACATCTTTTTATATAAAACAGAATACTTTATTAAAGTTATTCTATAAATAGAATATATTATATTTTATTTAAAAGATTTTTCTTTAAATATGGACCGTCAGATTAAAGTAATCAATCTGGACCGTTCATGGATTAGTTACTATGCATTCTATTTTTCTATAAATAGCAGCTCATTCCTTCATTATTTCTTACGAATTCACTGAACTCTAGAAAGAGAAACTATAGAGAGAAACTACAGAGAGAGAGAGAAGAAGAGTATTCTGCTACTTAACTACTTCCTTATTTCAGCTCGTCTTCAAAATGGTAGGGAATATTATTTCTTTTATATTCATGAAGAGAACTTCTGTTATTCCATTCTTTATTATTCTGTTGGAATAACCAGTATATGCGGTCTACCCTATACTAGGTGACATTCTTCTATTATTTTGTTGGAGCATCCTGTCTGTGTGTTTTACACCGGACCTGGTTCCATTTTTATTATTATTCTGTTGGAACATCCTGTCTGTGTGCTTTACACCGGACCTGGTTCCATTTTTATTATTATTCTGTTGGAACATCCTGTCTGTGTGTTTTACACCGGACCTAATTCCGTTTTTTTTATTATTCTGTTGGAACATTCTGTCTGTGTGTTTTACACCGGACCTGGTTCCATTATTTATTATTCTGTCGGAATATCCTGTCTGTGCGTTTACGCCGGACCTGGTTCCATTATTTATTATTCTGTCAGAATATCCTGTCTGTGCGTTTACGCCGGACCTGGTTCCATTATTTATTATTCTGTTGGAATAACCTGTCTGTGCGGTCTATCGCATGCATGGTGATTTCTTTTGTTATTCCATTCTTTATTATACTCAGTTGGTTAAGTTTTGACTTCTATACTCCATGAAATTTGTGGAATATCCTTGACATTTGCGCTTCATCTAGTATCTATTCATGAAAATATTCTCCTGATCATTCTTGAATTTTACTCCACAAAGTAGTATCATGTTGACAATTTGGACGTTGTTAATTCTTGGATAAATTAATTCTTGAACTTGTTTTATTGAATTCTTATATCATTGTCATCATCCTCATGTTTATAAAATGTTGAAAGTCATCTGTGGCCTGTAGTGCATAGATGGACTTGGTATGATTATGACCAGGGATTATTCGGTGTAATCATGACCGTAATGTTACGAATGATGTGGTAAAAGTCCTCATTGGCCCGTAGTGCATTGATGGACAGTTGTTGGCATGATCATGACCATTAATGAATATACGAATATCCTTGGCCGTAGTGCAGGGGTGATTCGATGATGTGGATTATTTTATTAAGCTGAGTCTCAGCGATCACAGTGTTGGAAAATCTTTTAAATCATAAAAGATAGTAGAGTTTATTTTCTACTTGACTCTTTTAATGGATTGCTTGTTCCGCTACAGTTAAACTTGATGTCTATTATATTTTATCAGTTTAACATTGTTGAAGGCTAATGATAATTTATTCTGCATTATCTTAGTCATAATATTTCTTACTGGGCTAGTTGAGCTCACCCTTTCTTTCACTGTTCTCTTCAAGAAATGAGAACGTAGCTGGGGCAAGTCGGGGAACGGAGTGATGGTCCGAATGATAGTATTAGTTAGTAGTCCTCACTATTCTATGTAATGGTGTGTTAATAAATGTAATGAGGACTCCTTTTGAGTATGAATACTCTCTAGAAGATAATATTTGTATTCAAACTCACAGTTTATGTTTTGTCGTATTGTACACGACAGTTGTATTATTAAGTTGTATTTGTATTCTGTACTATGTATCTGACGACCCAAGATGGGTGATGTATACCTAATTTTGGGGGCGTCACAGTTGGTATCAGAGCTTAGGGATATGATCCCTGGCTAAGATGTGAGAATAGAACTAGGAGGGGAGAGACGGGGAATTCCTTCGCTAGTATGACCTACCTAAGTTTATTTGCATGGTATTTAATTGGTCGGTCATAATATAAGGATAATATATGACATATCAATTAACTTTTATTTTGTGGCAGTATCTGAAAATGGCATCTGAGAATGTTGAGAATAGCAATGGAGCACAGGCGACTATTGATTCACCACATATCAATAATCAGGATAATGTTCATCAGGAAGGTGACAATCCTCATGCAAACAACAACACTGACCAGATGATGAATGATGGAATGTTCAGAGGTTTTATGCAATTCATGCAACAACAGGTGAAAGCGGCTCCTGTCCACAACGTAGGTGGAAATACGGGAAACTCTCAGGCGGTCACCGCTAAACAGTTTAAGGAGCTGGGACCACCGGAGTTTAAGGGAGAACCCAAACCACTTGTAGCTGAAACATGGATAAAGCAGATCACCAAGATATTTGATGTCTTGGGTTGCTCCGAGGAGCAAAAGGTTCCCTTTGCCGCCTTTATGTTGCGAGGAGAGGCAGATTACTGGTGGGAATCGATAAAGCGTACTCAACCTGCCGCACTGAAGATGTCTTGGGAGAAGTTCCAAGAGCTGTTTAACGACAAATACTTTCCCGAGAGTATTCGTCACATGAAGGAGGTGGAATTCATCAAATTGGAGCAGAATAATATGACCGTGTCGCAGTACGAGGCAAAATTTGCGGAGTTATCCCGGTTTGCGTCCCACCTGGTGGATAATGAAGAAAGAATGACGCGAATGTTTTTAAGAGGTTTGAAGCCGGAGATACGTCAACATCTTGTTTCTCATAAACTGTGTTTGTATTCAGATGTTGTAAATAGGGCTCAGTTGGTGGAGCGCGATAACGAGACAACGCAACCAAAAGAGAGCAGCCGACAAAATGATAATACCAGTGAAAGCAGTCATCGAAGCGGTGACAACAAGCGTGGAGGGAATCAACAGGCCAGAAATGGTAACCACTTCGGTGGTAATCAGGGCCAAACCAATAAGAATGGGCATTTCAAGAAGAGGAGATTCAACAATGATAGAAAGACGTCAGCACCAGCACCTGTCGTTAAGGAAGGAGAACGACCACCTATCATATGTTTCAAATGCGGAGGGGAGGGGCACATCAGTCCAAACTGCGCGATGCCATCCAAAGCATGTTATAATTGTGGAAGAGAAGGTCATTTAGCCCGATTTTGTCGTTTACCGAAGACAAATTCAGCTAGGATGGAGGCACCAAAGGCCGTCCCAGAAAAGTCAAAACCGGTTGTGCAAGGGAGAGCGTTTGTTGTGAACTCCCAGAGAGCAAGGAACCCGAATGAGGTCATCACGGGTAAGCTTATCATAAACTCTAACGAAGTCTATACTTTATTTTATACCGGTTCTACCCATTCTTTTATTTCTCCTACTTGCGCTCATCGATTAAATTTGATTCCGGAGAAATTAGACTTTGACTTAGCAGTTGAAACTCCATTGGGAGAAACCTTCATTACATCCACGGTTTATAAGTCTTGTTTGGTTCAAGTTGGTACCCACACATTACCTGTCGATCTTATTTCATTAAAAATACTTGCATTTGACGTGATTCTAGGGATTGATTGGTTAACTACTCATCATGCAAAAATTGATTGTTTTCGTAAGGTTGTTAGCTTTCATATTCCTAATCGACCTATTATGCGAATTCAAGCAACCAAACCATTAAAATCAATCGCTGTCATCTCAAGCCATAAAGCTATTCGTTTATTGAAAAACGGATGTCAAGCTTTCTTAGCTCATGTCACAGATCTAAACAAAAATACGTCAGCTTTGAATGATATTTCTATTGTTAATAAATTTCCTGACGTATTTCCCGAAGAACTTCCTGGCCTACCCCCAGAGCGTGAAATTGAATTTTGTATCGACCTTGAACCCGGTACAAAACCCATTTCCAAAGCCCCATATCGAATGGCTCCTATTGAACTTCAGGAGTTAAAGACCCAACTGCAGGAATTGTTAGACATTGGTTTTATTCGTCCTAGTACTTCTCCTTGGGGTGCTCCTGTTCTGTTCGTAAAGAAGAAAGATGGGAGTATGCGACTTTGTATTGATTATCGGGAGTTGAATCATGTCACCATCAAAAATAGGTACCCATTGCCACGTATTGATGACCTGTTTGACCAGTTGCAAGGAGCACAATTCTTTTCAAAGATCGATCTTCGTTCTGGATATCATCAGCTGAAGGTTAGAACTGAGGATATTCCAAAGACTGCCTTCAGAACTCGGTATGGGCATTATGAATTCTTAGTTATGTCTTTTGGATTGACTAATGCTCCTGCTGCCTTCATGGATATGATGAACAGGGTATTCAAGGAATATTTGGATCACTTTGTGGTCGTCTTTATCGATGACATCCTTGTTTATTCCAAAAGCCGTGAAGATCATGAGCAACACTTGAGGTTGGTACTCCAAAAGCTTCGTGAATACAAACTTTATGCCAAGTTAAAGAAATGCGAGTTCTGGCTGGAAGAGGTAGCATTCCTTGGGCACGTAGTATCAAGTCGTGGAATATCGGTTGACCCGGCAAAGATTGAAGCTATTCAAAGCTGGGAGCAACCTAAATCAGTGACCGAGGTACGTAGCTTTCTTGGTTTAGCTGGTTATTATCGGAGATTCGTGGAAGGATTTTCTCGAATCGCTACTCCATTAACTCAGCTGACTCGGAAAGATACAAAGTTCGGTTGGAGCGAAGAATGTGAGCAGAGTTTTCAAGAACTCAAGAGGAAACTCATTTCAGCACCTGTTCTAACAATACCATCTGGCTCGGAGGGATTTGTCATCTACAGTGATGCTTCGAGCAAAGGGTTGGGATGCGTTCTCATGCAACATGGAAAAGTCATAGCCTATGCATCAAGACAACTCAAGGAATATGAGAGGAATTATCCTACTCATGATCTAGAGTTGGCAGCTGTTGTCTTTGCACTTAAAATTTGGAGGCATTACTTGTATGGGGAGAAGGTGGAGATCTTTACGGATCATAAAAGCCTTAAATATTTCTTCACTCAAAAGGAACTCAACATGCGACAACGACGTTGGCTTGAACTGTTGAAAGATTATGATCATACCATTCAATACCATCCTGGAAAAGCGAACGTGGTAGCTGACGCATTGAGTAGAAGATCATATGCAAGTACGAGTGCAATATTGTCAACACAAAGGCCCATTTTGTGTGACTTGCAAAGGATGGAGATAGAGTTAAAGACTCCAGGGACCCATGTGATGATGGCGAATATACGAGTAGAACCAACTTTAATCGATAAAGTTAAAGCTGCTCAAGCTACAGACCTGGAGCTGATGCGTATGAGGAAGAAAGTGCAAGAAGGTTCTATGCCGGAAGCAAGAATCGATGAAGAAGGAATACTTCGAGTCAACTCCAGACTTTGTGTTCCTAACAACCCTGATTTAAAGTATGAAATCATGATGGAGGCGCACAACACACCGTTTGCAATCCATCCTGGAAGTACCAAAATGTATCATGATCTTCGTCATACATTTTGGTGGAGCAATATGAAGAGAGAGATAGCGTTGTTTATCTCAAGGTGTCTAACTTGTCAACGAGTCAAAGCGGAGCATCAAGTACCAAAAGGTCCATTGCAACCACTTGAAATTCCAGAATGGAAGTGGGAGCACATTACCATGGATTTCGTTACCGGTCTTCCTAAGGTTTCTCAAGGTATAGATGCGATTTGGGTCATTGTTGATAGATTGACCAAGTCTGCTCATTTCTTACCGATACGAGAAACTTATACACTTGAACGTCTTGCTCGTATGTACATAAACGAGATTGTAAGACTGCATGGTATGCCAGTATCCATAGTTTCTGATCGAGACCCAAGATTCACTTCACGATTTTGGGTTAGTTTACAAAAAGCTATGGGCACAGATTTACGATTTAGTTCGGCATATCATCCTCAGACGGACGGACAATCAGAGAGGACTATTCAAACTCTAGAAGATTTATTAAGACTCTGTGTCTTTGACTTCAAGGGAAGTTGGGACAAGTTCTTACCATTGGTGGAGTTTTCCTACAACAACAGTTATCAAGCAAGTATTGGCATGGCTCCATTCGAAGCATTGTATGGAAGAAAATGTCGTTCTCCAGTATGCTGGGATGAGGTGGGTGAAGCAACGTTGTTGGGACCGGAGTTGGTACGTATGACTACAGAAAAGATTCAAACGATCCGACAACGTATAAAAACCTCACAAGATCGACAAAAGAGTTATGCTGATCTTCATCGAAAGGACGTGGAATTTGATGTAGGAGATCATGTGTTCTTACGTGTTGCTCCATGGAAAGGAGTTACGAGATTTGGAAAGAGAGGAAAGCTCAATCCTCGATTCATCGGTCCATTTTTAATCCTCGATCGAGTAGGAACTGTGGCTTATAGACTCGCTTTACCGCCAAGTATGTCTCGTGTTCATAACGTTTTTCACATATCCATGTTACGCAAATATGTGGAAGACCCGAACCACATTATTGAGTTAGAACCGGACGAAATAGCGGAAGATTTGACGTATGAAGAAGTTCTTGTTCAAATCTGGATAAGAAGGAACATATTCTACGCTCCAAGGTTATACCTCAAGTCAAAGTTTTGTGGAGAAACCACGATGTTGAGGAAATGACTTGGGAGTTAGAATCTGAAATGAAATCAAGGTATCCTTACCTCTTCGACATACCAGGTATGTACCCTAATTTCGAGGGCGAAATTTCATAAGAAGGGGAGGTTGTAAGACCCCAACTTTTATAAATAAAGATGAATTTTCTATAAATATCATTTTTGAATATTATGGAGTTAATTTGATATAATGTTATAGTTGTGGGTAATATTTATAAATTTTGCAAAGTACGCAAGTTGTTATATAATATTCGATTGGTCGGGAAATATTCGTTTTAACAGGGAATATTCGTACAACGACACAATCATTGGTGGACCCCACAACGAAATTATTGTCGGATTGAAAAAACGACAAAAATATTTTATTAAAAATAACGGCGGAAATTTTACCATTGTTACTGTTGAACTACTCGGTAGTAAAAGTACAGTAATACGTGTGATTGCATAGTAGCACGCGGTATTGATTATTAATGCTTATGTGAGAAGTCACTCAGTTTGATTCAATTATTGTCAGTTAATAATATGAATTATTTAGCGATAATGACGTTTTGTTTTATTCGTATTATTAACGTAATAAAACAGAAACATCTTTTTATATAAAACAGAATACTTTATTAAAGTTATTCTATAAATAGAATATATTATATTTTATTTAAAAGATTTTTCTTTAAATATGGAACGTCAGATTAAAGTAATCAATCTGGACCATTCATGGATTAGTTACTATGCATTCTATTTTTCTATAAATAGCAGCTCATTCCTTCATTATTTCTTACGAATTCACTGAACTCTAGAGAGAGAAACTATAGAGAGAAACTATAGAGAGAGAGAAGAAGAGTATTCTGCTACTTAACTACTTCCTTATTTCAGCTCGTCTTCAAAACGGTAGGGAATATTATTTCTTTTATATTCATGAAGAGAACTTCTGTTATTCCATTCTTTATTATTCTGTTGGAATAACCAGTATATGCGGTCTACCCTATACTTGGTGACATTCTTCTATTATTCTGTTGGAACATCCTGTCTGTGTGTTTTACACCGGACCTGGTTCCGTTTTTATTATTATTCTGTTGGAACATCCTGTCTGTGTGTTTTACACCGGACCTGGTTCCGTTTTTATTATTATTCTGTTGGAACATCCTGTCTGTGTGTTTTACACCGGACCTGGTTCCATTATTTATTATTCTGTCGGAATATCCTGTCTGTGCGTTTACGCCGGACCTGGTTCCATTATTTATTATTCTGTCGGAATATCCTGTCTGTGCGTTTACGCCGGACCTGGTTCCATTATTTATTATTCTGTTGGAATAACCTGTCTGTGCGGTCTATCGCATGCATGGTGATTTCTTTTGTTATTCCATTCTTTATTATACTCAGTTGGTTAAGTTTTGACTTCTATACTCCATGAAATTTGTGGAATATCCTTGATATTTGCGCTTCATCTAGTATCTATTCATGAAAATATTCTCCTGATCATTCTTGAATTTTACTCCACAAAGTAGTATCATGTTGACAATTTGGACGTTGTTAATTCTTGGATAAATTAATTCTTGAACTTGTTTTATTGAATTCTTATATCATTGTCATCATCCTCATGTTTATATTCTGTTGAAAGTCATCTGTGGCCTGTAGTGCATAGATGGACTTGGTATGATTATGACCAGGGATTATTCGGTGTAATCATGACCGTAATGTTACAAATGATGTGGTAAAAGTCCTCATTGGCCCGTAGTGCATTGATGGACAGTTGTTGGCATGATCATGACCATTAATGAATATACGAATATCCTTGGCCGTAGTGCAGGGGTGATTCGATGATGTGGATTATTTTATTAAGCTGAGTCTCAGCGATCACAGTGTTGGAAAATCTTTTAAATCATAAAAGATAGTAGAGTTTATTTTCTACTTGACTCTTTTAATGGATTGCTTGTTCCGCTACAGTTAAACTTGATGTCTATTATATTTTATCAGTTTAACATTGTTGAAGGCTAATGATAATTTATTCTGCATTATCTTAGTCGTAATATTTCTTACTGGGCTAGTTGAGCTCACCCTTTCTTTCACTGTTCTCTTCAGGAAATGAGAACGTAGCTGGGGCAAGTCGGGGAACGGAGTGATGGTCCGAATGATAGTATTAGTTAGTAGTCCTCACTATTCTATGTAATGGTGTGTTAATAAATGTAATGAGGACTCCTTTTGAGTATGAATACTCTCTAGAAGATAATATTTGTATTCAAACTCACAGTTTATATTTTGTCGTATTGTACACGACAGTTGTATTATTAAGTTGTATTTGTATTCTGTACTATGTATCTGACGACCCATGTTACATCATATCAAATATGATTGGCTTGTGTGAATACTACTTTTAGTTTTCTTTTTCAATTCGGAATCTATCCATACTCAGCATCCATACCAGACTTTGACTTCAATTTCGTCTCGGATTCAGCTTCCTTTTTGATATGCAATTCTATCTCCAAGTCATATATATTAGGAATTGAATTATTAACCTTCAATGTGTTAAATACTACTCTGACTCGGAATCCAAAAGTTAACTCAGAAGTCAACTCATACAATCGTAGAATAGAATCCCTCAGCAACTAAATGTAGAGTGACAAATCGTAGAGTGAAACTCTTCTCTCGAAATCGTAGAGTAAACCTTGTCAGTCATAGAGTATCTTAGTTGCTGACCTAAAACGTAGAATAGTCTTGCCAATCGTAGAGTACTGTATCGTAAAGCATGCAAATCGTCGAACAAACAGCCTGGTCGTAGAGTGAATCACAACAACCGTGGAGTGACACTGAGAACGTAGAGCAACTTTGTCTTGGCCTTCCTACGATCGTAGAGCTGTTATATTGTACTCTAATACTACGAACGTAGAGTAATTACTCAGCGATCGTAGAGTACTCCTGCAAAATAGCTAAAAACTGGCATTAAACTTTATATTTGTAGAATCACATCAAATTCTTCTTAAGATCAATAAGCACCTTAAATCAACTTGTAAAATAGAAAATATGCAACAAAACTAAACATAAAGGAATCAAAATCATCAAACATTATCATGCCCCCAAACCCTAAACCTTAACCCTTATTTTAATTATTATTTTTTACAAAACTCACTTCTTGATTTATTTTTAATAATCTAATTTCTCTATTGCACATATATACCACCTCCTGTACCATCAACATGCACTCTCTTTCATCTCTAACTTTAAAAATTTCTCAAACTTAAACATCATCATAATTGGTAGGTGAGCGATGATGTTTAACTTTAATATTATGATTTTGAGATCAAATGGAGTCAAATTGGGGTTTTTATTGCTGAGAATATCAAATGGATGGGTTGTGCATGTGCAATGATGGTGGAGATGATGAAGGGGGCGATGATGGTGATGGTGGTGGTGGTTGGGGGTGAATTAGATGATGGTAGATTTGGAGTTTGGAATTTTAATTTAGGATTTTCAATTGGGTAAGGAGAAAAGATGGAGATAAAGATGGGAAATGATGAAGCGAACAACACGGATAGAGGCTCAGTGATCCATATGAAGCAAGTTTATAGGTGAGGAGATGATGGGTATGCTTTATATCTAGTTGAAGTAGGTGGGTATGAAGTATTTATGATGACGTGGACTAGATATGAAGAATATGATGAAAGAGTGAGTGAGTTTGGGGTGAGGTATTTTGGGTCTCTTTTTAAAAAAATTGAGTTTTAATGGTTTTCATGCACTTTTGGCGAGTGGCACGCACACATGTTAAATTGGATGAAAAAATTAACAATTTCACTTAACCTCAATACTACAGGTGTTTAAATCTAGGTTTTTAAACATGTGGTTAAGTGAGAAGATGATAAAATCTCAGGTGGTTAAATAAAATTTGTGACAACCCCAAAATAGGTCCATTTCACCCAACCTATTCTGAGTCGCCAAATACATGGTACAGAAAACAACTACAACTTTATTACAACAATTGTCGTACAAAATACAACAATACATATGCTGTGAGTTTGGATACAAATATATACCAACTGTGACTCGTGTCCCAACCGTAATGTGACAAATGTCCCATCAGTGGACAGCACCTCACAGTGATACCTACATAAAGGTATAGTCAAAAACTATTTTAAAAATTAGAATCTTTGGGAAGTGCTCAAGGAAACCTTCTTACATGGGAGGCCATGCTTCCAGGTTATGATAGATATCATATGTCCACAGAATTATCCTTGGTTGACCTAATAGACCCCAAAAAAAAAACAAGAAGATTACTATCATATTCTTTCCAATGGTGAGTCTTCTCTTGACATATCATTATCTCCACTGTCTTTAATCGTGAATTATACTTCAAACAAACACCAAGATTATATAGGTAGTGCTCGTAAATATACTCAGTATGTGGATGTGCACAACCCTGTCTTATAATGACACGAGGTTGTATGACATTAGACATCTTGTATGACAGTGACAAAATACCCTTCCAACGTTGGGTTCGCCTCACCCTATTGGATTCATCAAATATAACTACGAAATGATGACCACCGTTCTATTCCCCTGTTACCCCCGCTCGACCCAGCTACACTCGTATTACCTGAAAGGAATTTTGAAACAGAAGGGTGAGCACAACTAGCTTAGTAAAGAATATCATGTCTAAAGATAAATAAATTATCAATAGCTTTCAACAGTAATAAATCAGAGATTTAGAACATATGGTAGATGATAAAATTTTTCAACCATAGTTGCAGCGGAACGTGCAATCCATTAACAGAGTCAAATAGACCATAAAGTCTATTATCTTCTCCACATTAAAAGTTCACCAACAATATTTTATCCCTGTAACATTAATCAACAGTTCCTTTCCACAATTATATGAATAACTCATAATCATAATTGTAATTCTAAATTCCTCTTCGCATCCAGGACGAAGATAATTTTCATCACATGTCTTTACCTGAAACATCAAAGATCATGGTTATACCAAATCACAGTTCCTGTTTATAATCATACTAACAATTTCATCTTTGCACTACGGCCAAAGATATTCATCAACAGACCATCTTTGCACTACAGGCCAAAGATATTCAACAACAGGTCATCTTTGCACTACGGGCCAAAGATATTCAACAACAGTTCATCTTTGCACTACAGGCCAAAGATATTCATCAACAGGCCATCTTTGCACTACATGCCAAAGATATTCATCAACAATTCATATTTGCACTACAGGCCAAATATATTCATATCTCAAAGAAATATATAATCATTTCAGAATTTATATAAACAATAATTATAACCATGTTGATCAATTCACCTTTGCACTTAAGCTTAAGATATTCAATTATAAATTCAATGGTCATGATCATACCAGTCACAATTCAACTTTGCACTACAGGCCAAAGAGAACCCTAGTCATGATCATACCAATAATCTACCCATCTTTACACTCCAGTGAAAGAGAATTTCAACATCAGGGTTATAAAAATGTTATATATGATGATAAAAATAATATGATCAACATATAGTTTTAATCTCAAGAGTAATATTCATAAATCAACTATAATTTGGTTAGCAAAAAGAAACCAATTTTGTCATGAATAGTAACTCGTGAATAGTAACCCATAAATAGTAACTTCGTGAATAGTAACTCATGAATAGTAACTCGTGAGTAGTAACTCCTGAATAGTAAACCCGACACAAAAAAGTAAAAATTCCACAATAAAATTCATACCAATATTTCAGTATAATGATATTAAAATAACATTTCTTAAACTTATAAATAATTTATTTTAATTGTTTATACTTTACTAAATAATGCATTTAATCATCCTAAAATTCTAAACTCATAAGATTTCATCACCAATAGCCAAAACCCTCATAAAAAATCTGCATATACCTCACATAGGATTCTCAAGCCATAAAATCCTATTTTTCACTTTTCTTACTTCACATAACATATTTAATTCATTTACTCATAACTAATCTATTTTCATGAAAAATACCAAATCAGTCCCAAAAATATTTCTTTTCTGAGATTTAGCAGAATATAGTCTTATATTGAACATATATTTTTCTCAGAATTTTTAAAAATCATTTACTATTTTTCATATGGCCAAAACAGCCGAATATTTAGATATTTATCAAAAATTGTACTTTTATCCAAAAATTCCAAAATTTACACAGTATACTTCTATCATATACATATACTCTCAATAAAAATTTCACCAATTTTGGAGTTAACCAAAAGGAGTTATAAGCGGTTACTTTTAAAATAGTCTTTTCTCATAAAATTCACAACTCTTAATCTATACATCCAAAAATCGCCATTTTTTGACACAATCAAGAAAGCTCATCAAATTATCATTTCAAATTTTTTCAGAATTTTTGAAGGTCAGAAAAATTACGAAACTGAAAAATATAACAACTCTTAAAATTTCTTACTATCCCTTACCACAAAAGAGCAGTATTTGTGACCGGAATGTAAAGTCGAAGGAACCTTGCACTGAATAGCAACTCTTAAAGTATCTAAAAACTTACAAAATATGCTTCATAATATAGAGAGAGCGAAAGCTTATGTTTCTGGTGTAATTTTCAATTCTAACTTAGCCCTCTATTTATAGGAAAATATTAGCACGTCGAAGCAGACTTGACCTGCTACCTGATAGCTTTACATGCTACTATTACCACCCACCACATTTGAAATAAAATTCAGCACATTTCTTCACCAACCACAAGTGGGGCCCACTCAATTCTAGAATTTTCCACCAAAATCATTTATAAACCTAATTTCCGAATCAGTCACCTCTTAAAATTTATAACAAATCATACGTTCATTTTTAACGGTTCAAAATTTGCGGACATATACTCAACTTATATATTTATAACATATTCAAAAATCACAACGATCCAACGGTCGGATTAAAAATTATAACTCACGCAATATATCTGAAAAATACAGATTTGATTTTTAATACCTCCATTCCGACAGAAATACTGATAAAACACCTCAATATTAATTCCTTCAATAATAACCACATACATAAATTCATCATTTATATCCATATCAAATAAATATTTCCTTATCATATAAATCAATAATTAATTATTCACAAATAATATTACAGAATCACAATTATGACAACCAGGCCGTTCCCAGGAAAGAGAGGGCTTTCCAATAAGAATTTTTCTTTACTGGCGCGCAATTAGATGACCAAACCTCTCCTTAGACAGTACTTTCTAGACATTGCCAATAATGCTATCTAATAATATTATTCAAATAATATGAATTGTTGATCTGATAATGAAAAATATTGTGCAGCAAAAATTATTGAAACAACAATAATATAAAATATCAACGCAGCAATTATTGAATCAATAAAATAAAATATTGAACAGTAACTATTGTAACAATTATTGAGTAGTACCTTCTCACGTAAGAATCAATAATTGAAAAAAATACTGTGCAATACCGTGTGCTACTGTGTAACTACGCGTATTACTGTATTTTAACCACCAGGTATTCCAACCGCGTTAACGGTAACAACTACACCGTTATTTATAAAACTCAAATTTGTCATTTTCTTCATCCGACAGTTATTCTGTTATGGGGCCCACAAATGATTGCGCCGTCGTACAAATATTTTCTGACAGAAAGAATATTCCACGACTAAACGAATATTCCCCGACAACAATGAATATTTTATAATCACTTGCGTATTTTGAAAAAAATTTCATATATCACCCTTAACTTTAACTTTTATCAATTGAACCATTTACTAAATAGAAAAATTGAATACTTTTATTTCATAAAATTCGGGGTCTTACAAAATTTATCCTAAAAATTATATTTAATCGTCTACCACATCTGAATTCTGATTTCTAAATTGTAGAATAATATTATGTGCACTAACTGTACACAAAAAAAATGCACCAAGAATAGGATACATGTATTATTTACTAGTCAAACTATGTAAAATATTCAATTTTAAGCCTCGCTTCTTCTTTTTTTATATTATACTATATGTGCATAATTTTTTATGCATAATTGGTGTCTTTAATATTACTAGTTGGTAGCCCGTGCAACGCACGGGCTAGTTTGAATAACAAATTATATAATTTATTAATATTACAATGAGAAGAATATTTTTTTAATAATACATTATTTTTATATCTACGTGTAAAGTCTTTTGATAATGTATGCGTTGTCTTCGTTCAATCTTTTGATGTATTGTGCTCGTTGATTGAATCTCAAAATGAGCATCACGTGATTATCCTGCACACAATATATATAAGATAAATAATCTATTTATAAGATAACAACTTTTAATTCTTGGTAATAAAGCCGTAAAAACCAATCAACCGGCACAAAATAAACTCCAAGCAGGACAAAATATAAAGAAAGCAGTAAAAGGCCACGAAGTAGACTCTAGGCCAGACATGAATGTATATATATATATATATATATATATATATATATATATATATATATATATATATATATATATATATATATATATATAAGCGATAAACGCACTGGATATATATCGATCCAGGCTTGGTTCGTTAATATATATGTATATATATAAAAGCAATAAACGCTCCGGATATAAATTCAAGCTCAATCAAGGCATAACTCGATAATGTCGGTATATATATATATAATATATAAATATATATACACAAAAGAAATAAAAAGCCACGGACCGAAGTCCAAATACACACACACAACACGACTCTCAACGTGGATAACAACGTGTGCAAGAAGTGTAGAAAAGGCTTTAAATGATATAAAAAGGCTTACAGTGGACTGCCAAAGAAGACTTCAATAGCTTTAAATGGATGAACACTCGGTTCCCGCAGGTAAAAAGTAGCCAAATATAAGCTCACAAGTGTTTGAAATGAGAAAGCACTCGATTTATAGAGTGTACAAAGCAAATTGGACAGGACTTCCTCGCCTTTTCTCTCTTAAAATGGCTACCCCAAACCCTCTATTTATAGAGGGGGGAGCCGCAGGTACTGTAATAACTCGATATTTTCAATATAAAATAAATAAATAATTTTGCATATAAATTTTTTTTTTATCTTAATGAAGAGAATAAGTGTTTAGTAATGTGTATCATAAATACAAATATATTTAGTACCTGAAAAAGTTATAAATAATTTTAGAATTTTTGATCATTACAAATTATATTCTTATAGTAATTAATTTTTGTAACCAGAAATGTTTTATTAATTAATTTCCATAAAAACATGATTTTATATTAATTAAATAATATATGAAATGATTATTAGAATTATAATAATAAATATTTTATTATATGAATTTGTTCAGAATATTTAAGTTAATTATTTTAGCTAATTATTGATGTTGTATATGAAGGATAAATCAGATATGGAATCCAAACCCTAAATTTGGATTTTTGTTCAAGGGATGAGAATAATAATATAATATTAATTATATTCTAATTTTTCAGTGCTATAAATATGTACTGTAAATGTGTAGACTGATAATGGTTGGTCAATTATGATAAATTATGTCATGACCCTTATATCATGTTATTAAACCCTAATTGTTAAACTAAGTTATGAGCTCGATACTGTGTAGTAATTGTGTTATATGAATTTACTGTGTATTATAGAATTTATGTAATTAGGAGAAACCCTAATTATTATTTGAAAACCCTAATTTGCTAAAATTAGAAACCCTAATTATTATTTTTGTAAATTATAATGATAATTAGGAAACCCTAATTTTTAATTTGGGAACCCTAATAATATTAAGGAACCCTAATTTAAAAACCCTAATTTTCTATTAAAAACCCTAATTTTAAATTAGTGTGTTTTAATTAAAATTTTATTACACTTTAATTTTAATTGTTCAAATCCTAAAAATTATTTGGGAAACTTTAAGATGTAAAATCTAGTGAATAAATCCTTGATTCAAGCACCATGAACAAGAATGCCCTTAAAACAAAAATAAAATTACCAAAGTACCCTTTTTATCCCATTTGGTGAATTATTGTTAGCCAAATCTAGCAATATCTTGCTAGCCACCCTAATCTACCTAGCTATGAGCCTACAAGCTACAATATCAGCCATGTGATCAACTAAGTTCATTGCATACATGTTATTTGTATAGATCAAGAAAGAGAAAAAGTCACATTCAAGCTCATTTTGCACAAACACTCATTCAAGACTTTCTCTATCTAAAACCCACGAGATTGCCTTGCTAGATCAGTCATAAATCAAGCCTCACTAACACCAACATCGAATCAGAAGCATAGAAATCAGATTTTTTTCACCTAAAGGTTTGAACCCTAAAAAGAAATCTGATCTTGATCTGCATGTTAGATGTTATAATTTATTGTTAAAATATGATGTTTATGGTGTATAATGATGATATGGGTTAATAGATGTTAGATCCATAACATCTATAGGCTCAGATCTAGAGTTTTTCAAAATCTAGAAATTTTTATTTTTGAGTTTGACAGTCAAATGTCAGATCTCATAGATCTTTGGTTGTTATGAGTTTTTGTTGTTTAAATGTTTTATCTTGATGTATGCTGTGAGGTCTGTAATCTAGAACTTGTACCAGGACCAGATCATGCTTATATTGTCAGATAATCGAGGTCAAAATGAGTTGACCGAGCATGACCATAACTTTTTGGGTAACCCAGAAAGTGTGAATCAGAGTCTGACAAGATATTAAAGTCTCTAGATCTGTCAGGTGTTAAGTGTTATGATGTTGTTATTGTATCTAAGCAGTAGACTGGTATATGTGTTATATGTTCATGCCTTAAGATTACCTAAATGATAAACATATTGGACATAGCAGCCGGTCAAACTATCCAAGACGGACACTTTTTCTGTTTTCTAGGTAACCAAGAAAACATATGAAGGTGTTGCCTGACATGGTTTGATCGGACCTTATCTACTCGTGGTGTAGTTTTTAGATCGATGTTGTGTAATAGATCTACTCTCTTACATGCTGGCTAGACACTGAAAGCGTTAGATCACTAAAACATTGCACAGATCACAAGTTGTGGAAGCCCAAAAGTGGCTGGTCGAACTGTTCTTCATTTCTAGGTAACCCAGAAAATGAAGAACAACTCTGACAGCTTGTTCAAGGCCTTAGATCGAGCAGCTTGTTGATATTTAGACATGAAAAATGTTTAGAACTTGTACTCTGTTAGATTGTCTATACAGCCCGACGTCTAAACCAACCATATCATCAACGGATTTCATGATAGAAGGCCATCAATACCGTTGACCGGCCATGACCAGAAATTCTGGGCAGCCCAGAAACATGATGAACATGTCTGACAGGGATTTCAAAGCTTTATATCTTGCTTATATGTCATGATCTGACCCAGATGTTGATTTACACTTGTAGTATTACATCAATACTACAATATCAAAGTTATAGCTAACCCAAAAACACTACACATAACGAATTAATCATAGTCAAAGTTGGTACCTAGAAACTGTCTATAAAGACTCAAGAACACATTAGGCTAAACTTTCTGTCGCAAAAGGGCTTTAGCGGCAGACTTAGTAAAATTAATTAATTTAATTTTTAAAAATTATTTACAAATAGTAAATAAATTCTGAAAATTACAAAAATAGTTTTAAAAATTATTTTAAGTTATAAAAATTAACTTTTAATAATTTGACATATTTTTCATAAATATTAATATTTATTGGGATATTATTGGTATTTAAATTATTTAATAAATACATTAAATAAATTAATTAAAAATGATTTTTTTGTATTAAAAATCATTTTAAATAATAATAGGGTATTTAATAATATTTTAAGTTATAGAATATAACTTTTAATATTTTAAGATAAATTTCATTAAGTATTAAATAATAATGATATTTGATTTATTTAGTAATTATATTAAATAAATTAATTAAAAATGATTTTAATATTAAAAAAATTATTTTTACATGAAAATAAATAGTTTAAAAATATTTTAAGTTATAAAATATAACTTTTGATATTTAAAGGTAAATTTCATTAATAATTTAATATATTAATGATACTAAGTTTATTTAGTAATTATATTAAATAAATAGTTTAAAAATAGTTTTATTGAATTAAATATTATTTAAAAAGGAAATAAATGAATTAAAAATATTTTAAGTTATAATCAAGGACTTTTAATATTTTGATAAATAATAAATTTATATTCAAATATTAATGGTAATTATTTAAAAATAATTTTTAAAGTTTTAAAAATTATTTAAGGGTGATATTAATACTTTAAAAATATTTTGAGTTGTTATAAATAACTTTAATATTTTGGCAATGGTTTCATTAATAGTTTAATATTAAATTAAATATTAATGATAATAGAATTAATGAATATTTAAATCATTTAATAATGATTCCGATGTTTGAAAATTCATGATAAATTATAATAAATGTTTAAAAATTATTATAAGTCATTTAAAAATAATATGACTGATATTTTCAGTTATTGAAGTTCAAGATAGAGTTTTAGACTCTATAAGTACCCGATAAAATTGTCGGTACACCGATATGATTCAGAAATTGATCTGGACTTAGATAGGTTGACTTGATAAGTGTTTTATTTATAATTCAGTGGTTGTTAAATATATGTGACAATATGATTAGGTTATGTGCTGACTGCAATAAGCAGTATTATGTGTTACAATATAATTCTAATCAGTAAAATAATCTTATTATTGATAGGTTGTTATACAAACGATAAGAACTAAGTTGCGTATTGTAAGCAACAGGCCAGGCAAGTATCTTACCTTTGTATTTTATTTATGCAATTGACATGAGTGAGAATGTTTCAGAATTATATTGTTACTGTACAGATTGTTAACCCTATTGTTATATATATTATATACGCTCATTGATTATCAACATGTTAGTATATGGTAATTCAGATATATATTCTATTCGTTAATTTTTATAAATGGTTATACAAGTGTCCCCACTTGGATAGTCATTGTATTTAATCACATGTTGATACACTTTTGTTAATTACCCGTATATATATATATATATATATATATATATATATATATATATATATATATATATATATATATTGAATTATAGATTATTATTGAACAAGATAAAACCTTTGGTTTGGAACCCCGACATGTATGAACATCCCGTACACGAAAAAACTTTTTATGCACCCAAGGTGGACAGAGTGAACGATATCATCGTTCTTGCATGTAGTATTGATCAATACAAGGCATAACGGGCTGATCACCCCCCGTGCCCGTAAGTTATGACAATTTGTAGATGAATTTATGTTTAACCTTTTCGAAAATAGAAAATAATGTTCATAGTATGTTACCCTAACCCTATTTATAGTCAATACGTAGTTTTAAAAATTTGATAGAGAGTTGTTATGTAATTATTATCGGTTTAGATTACTTCACAACTATTGACTTGTTATAAAAGGGTAGTACAAAGAAAACATTTAACCCTTTTAGCTAATGTTTATAATTGTTATTACTTGTTGGGCATTCAAATGCTCACTCTTGCTTAATTTAAATGTTTTCAGCTAAGCGTGATCAACATGAAGGTTCAAACGAGAACAAGGAAAAAGGAAAGCAAACATAATATGTGTAATGGTATCTTTTGTAATAGTTAGATTATATTAAGATAATGATATGTATTATCTATCATAAAATGAGTTATAGTAAAGGTTGCGTACCTGGGATTAGACTTTGATATATGTAAATTAAGTTTGATATTTAAATTATTGTTATTATTATCAGTATTATTCCGCTCATAGAAATGGTATCGTAAAGTACCAAGTTCGGGTTTCAAGTACCTGAATTTGGGGGCGTTACAACATGGTATCAAAGCTTTAGGGCTAGAAACCTTAGATGGGATAGATCTTAGGCTATAACCTTAGAACAGAGGGAAACGTTAAAAATACAGATAACTCATATAGAGTTTAAAAGGAGATGAATTGAATAAATTCATCATTAAATAAAATAAAAGATAACTTGTATAAAATAAATAATTGTTATGTGTATATACTACGTGTTAATCAAGATAGTTTTTGTGTAGATGTCATGTGGAAAAGAATTAGGATACCCTCAAATCATAAAGAAGGATTCAACCTCCATAACCGAGCCAATATCAAAGTAAATAACTGAAATAAAGGCTCACTTTGAAAGCAACCCTAATGAGGTGATTATGTTAGAAAATATAGTACCGAACTCAGAAACAATAGTATAACTGATAAGTAGAATATAGCTAGAGAATATAAAGTTAAGCTCGAGTTCTTTAAACTCGTACTTATGGTAAGTTCATGACTCATAATTATATAAAATTTTGAACCCCTCAGCGAATGGACGCTAAAGGTCTGACTAGGACAAGTTCTTAAACTCATATGATTGTGGTAAGTTCCTGAACTTATAATATGTGGTAAGTTTGATGAACTTCTTATAGTTAAGTGAGAATGAATTATTGAGGATAATAGGAATATATAGAATGTTAAGTAATTGATCCTTAGTTAAGGCGTATGAAATAAGTAGTATTAGTGTTACTTGAATATGTATGCTTTTATGATGCGTATATGATAAGTATGTGGGTGTAATGTAATATTCTCAACTTTGGTATAAGTTGTGGCAGCGATTCCCGACTTTTGAGTCATAAAGGGATAGCGAATGTTTAAAGCAGTATGTGTTATGGTATGTCAAGTACTATGAATATGAACTTATGTTGGATTAATGAAATAAGTTTTGTATAAAGATAATAATTATTTATCTGATCACTGGTTAATAGAGTAAACTAAGTTTTCAAAATTTAATATTTTGAATACATGATCATTTGAGTAGAAAATTTTGAGTTATGTTTATACCATAAGACCTATAAGGTAAGTCGACAACAGATAAATTATGATTTTATCAGATAATGCCGCCAAGACGAAAACGAAACCAAAAGGCAGAAGAACCTGTCAAGAAAGCTAGAGGACAACTAGACCCGACACAATATTTGGCTAATATGGACATTCAAGCTATGCAGAATGGATTACCAGCCGTGGGAAATCAGCCAAATAATCGACCAAAAAACTTTAAAGACTTCAAGGTAATCGAACCGCCAGAATTTAGAGGATCAACTGACCCTGTATAGGTGTTTATGATAGCTAGAGTAACGGAGGGGTAAATGACAACTTTTGTCACCTATACGATGAAAGGGGAGGCAAATTTTTGGTGGGAGGCAAATAGTGGTAGTAGGGCTGGAAAAAGGAAATAGGAAAATTTTGAGAATACCATAAATAGGCTAGGAAGTGGAAAGAAACATGTTGCGCAATGTGGAAATTGCAGAAAGAATCACTCGGGAGAGTGTCTTAAGGGTAAATTTGTGTGTTACAAGTGTGGGCAGGAGGGACATATCTCTCCCAACTGCATGTCCCAATCCAAGGATGAACAGAGAGTGTTTCATATGTGGATCAACGGAACACAAGGTGAAGAACTGTCCGAAAAAGGGAAGGGATACAGGGAGCGCGAATACGGGGAAAGGCAGCAAGACATTGGCGATAATGGAACCAACTTCAACAAACAAACCAACAGAATCAACTGCAAGTGTAAGACCCCGAATTTTATGAAATAAAAGTATTCAATTTTTCTTATAATTACAATTCAGTAAATGGTTAAATTGATAAAAAGTTAAAGTTGTGGGTGAAATGTGAAAATTTTTCAAAATACACAAGTGGTTATAAAATAATTATTGTTGTCGGGGAATATTCGTTTGGTCGTGGAATATTCTTTCTGTCGGGGAATATTCGTACGACGGCGCAGCTATTTGTGGGCCCCATAACAGAATAACTGTCGGGTGAAGAAAACGACAAATTTAAGTTTTTACAAATAACGGCGTAGTTGTTACCGTTAACACTGTTGGAATACCCGGTGATTAAAATACAGTAATACGCGTTATTGCACAGTAGCACACGGTATTGCACAGTATTTTTGAAATTATTGATTCTTACGTAAGAAGGCACTACTCAATAATTGTTACAGTAATTACTGTTCAATATTTTATTTTATTGATTCAATAATTGCTACGTTGAAATTTTGTATTATTGTTGTTCAATAATTATTGCTGCACAGTATTTCCCATTATCAGATCAATAATTCATATTATTTGAATAGTATTATTAGATAGCATTATTGGCAATGTCTAGAAAGTTCTGTCTAAGGAGAGGTTTGGTCATCTAATTGCGCGCCAGTAAGGAGAAATCCTTATTGGAAAGCCCCCTCTTTCTTGGGAACGGCCTGGTTGTCATAAATGTGATTCTGTAATATTATTTGTGAATAATTAATTATTGATTTATATGATAAGAAAATATTTATTTTATGTGGATATAAATGAGGGATATATTTTTGTGGTTAAAAATGAAGGAGTTAATGTTGAGGTTTTTATCAGTATTTTTGTCGGAATGGAGGTATTAAAAATCAGGGTTTTTGAGATATTTTGCGGGGGTTATAATTTTTAATCCGACCGTTGGATCGTGGTAATTTTTGGATATGTTATACATATATAAGTTGAGTATATGTCCACAAATTTTGAACCGTTAAAAATGAACGTATGATTTGTTATGAATTTTACGAGATGACTGGTTCAGAAATTGTTGAATTTTCGGAGTTTATCATTTTGGTAGAAAATTCTAGAATTGGTGGGCCCCACTTGTGGTTGGTGAAGAAATGTGCTTAATTATATTTCAAATGTGGTGGGTGGGAATAGTAGCAGGTAAAGCCATCAGGTTGCAGGTCAAACCTACCAAAATTTTCCTATAAATAGAGGGCTAAGTTAGAATTGAAAAACACACCAGAAACATAAGTTTTCTCTCTTTCTCTCTCTATATTATGAAGCATATTTTGTGAGTATTTAGATACTTTGAGAGTTGCTATTCAGTGCAAGTTTTCTTCAGCATCATATCCGATATCCAGCCAGAAGTACTGCTCTTTTGAGGTAAGGGATAGTAAGGGATTTTAAGGGTTGTTATGATTTTCAGTTTCGTAATTTTTCTGAACTTCAAAAATTCTGGAAAAATTTGAAATGATATTTTGATGAGTTTTATTGATTGTGTCCAAAAATGGTGATTTTTGGATGTATAGATTGAGAGTTATGAATTTTATGAGAAAAGACTATTTTAAAAGTAACCGCTTATAATTCCTTGTGGTTAACTCCAAAATTGATGAAATTTTTATTGGGAGTACATGTATATGATAGAAGTATACTCTGTAAATTTCAGAATTTTTAGACAAAAGTACAATTTTTGATAAATGTCTAAATATTCGGCTATTTTGGCCATATGAAAAATAGTAAATGACTTTTAAAAATTCTGAGAAAAATATATGTTCACTATGGGACTATATTATGCTAAATCCCAAAAAAGAAATATTTTTGGAACTGATTTGGTATTTTTCATGAAAATAGTCTAGTTATGAGTAAATGAATTAAATATATTTTGTGAAGAAAGAAAATTGGAAAATAGAATTTTATGGCTTGAGAATCATATATGAGGTATATGCAGATTTTTGATGAGGGTTTTGGTTATTGATAATGAAATTGTAAGAGTTGGCATTTTATGATGATTAAATGCATTAATTAGTAAAGTGTAAACAATTAAAATAAATTATTTATAAATTTAAGTAATGTTATTCTTTCAATATCATTATACCAAAATATTGGTATGAATTTTATTGTAGAATTTCTATCTTTTGTGTCGGGGTTACTATTCATGAGTTACGAATATTACTCTTGAGATTAAAACTATATGTTGATCATATTATTTTTATCATCATATATAACATTTTTATAACCCTGATGTTGAAATTCTCTTTCACTGGAGTGTAAAGATGGGTAGATTATTGGTATGATCATGACTAGGGTTCTCTTTGGCCTGTAGTGCAAAGTTGAATTGTGACTGGTATGATCATGACCATTGAATTTATAATTGAATATCTTAAGCTTAAGTGCAAAGGTGAATTGATCAACATGGTTATAATTATTGTTTATATAAATTCTGAAATGATTATATATTTCTTTGAGATATGAATATATTTGGCCTGTAGTGCAAATATGAATTGTTGATGAATATCTTTGGCATGTAGTGCAAAGATGGCCTGTTGATGAATATCTTTGGCCTGTAGTGCAAAGATGAACTGTTGTTGAATATCTTTGGCCCGTAGTGCAAAGATGGTTTGTTGATGAATATCTTTGGCCCGTAGTGCAAAGATGGTTTGTTGATGAATATCTTTGGCCCGTAGTGCAAAGATGGATTTGTTAGTATGATTATAAACAGGAATTGTGATTTGGTATAACCATGATCTTTGATGTTTCAGGTAAAGACAGGTGATAAAAATATTCTTCGTCCTGGGTGCGAAGAAAAATTTATAGTCACAATTATGATTATGAGTTATTCATATGATTGTGGAAAGGAACTGTTGAGTGATGTTACATGGATAAAACATTGTTGGTGAATTTTTAACATGGAGAAGATAATAGACTTTATAGTCTATTTGACTCTTCTAATGGATTGCTCGTTCCGCTGCAACTATGGTTGAAATTTTTATCATTTACCATATGTTCTAAATCTCTGATTTATTATTGATGAAGGCTATTGATAATTTAATTATCTTTAGTCATGATATTCTTTACTGAGCTAGTTGTGCTCACCCTTTTGCTTCACAATTCCTTTCAGGTAATAAGAGTGTAGCTGGGTCGAGCGGGGGTAACAAGGGAATAGAACGGTGGTCATCATTTAGTAGTTATATTTGGTGAAGAAAATAGGGTGAGGCGAACCCAATGTTGAAAGGGCGTTTTGTCACTATCATACAAGATGTCTAATGACATACAACCTCGTGTCATCATAGGACAGGGTTGTGCTCATCCACTTGCTGAGTATATCTATGGGCACTACCTATATAATCTTGGTATTTGTTTGAAGTATAATTCTCAATTAGAGACAGTGGAGATAATGATAAGTCAAGAGAAGACTCACCATTGGGAAGAATATGATAGTAATCTTCTCGTTTTTCTTTGGGGTCTATTGGGTCAACCAAGGATAATTCTGTGGCCATATGATATCTATCATAACCTAGACGCGTGGCCTCCCATGTACGAAGGTTTCCTTGAGCACTTCCCAAAGATTCTAATTTCTAAAACAGTTTTTGACTATACCTTTATGTAAGGTGTTATTGTGGGGTGATGTCCACGGTTGGAACATAAGTCACATTTGGTATATATTTGTATCCAAACTCACAGCATATGTGTTGTTGTATTTTGCACGACAATTGTTGTAATAAAGTTGTAGTTATTTTCTGTACCATGTATTTGACGACTCAGAATGGGTTGGGTGGAATGGACCTATTTTGGTGACGTCACAGCAAGAGTTTTCAATATGACGGTCCAGTATACGGTGACAGCTGGAAATGCAACTCCAGGTATTATTCGTATAACTTTTATGTTTTGATATATATGATTTTCCTATATATAATAAATTATTTTATAAAGAAATTTTGAAGGAGGAATTTGAGTTCTTTTAAAAATCAAATTTCCGTTTAATCAGATAGACTAGCTTTAGGTTGAATAGTTAAAGATCAGTTCGATCAAATATGTTCGAGATCTACTTGCAATGATTGTGTATGTTATGTACCCCTCTTTGTATGAGTTTTAAAACAGTGATTCCGGGGACGGAATCCTTATAAGGGAGGGTGAATGTAATAACCCGATATTTTCAATATAAAATAAATAAGAAATTTTGCATATAAATTTTTTTTTTATTTATCTTAATGAAGAGAATAAGTGTTTAGTAATGTGTATGATAAATACAAATATATTTAGTACATGAAAAAATTACGAATAATTTTAGAATTTTTGATCATTACAAATTATATTCTTATCGTAATTAATTTTTGTAAGCAGAAATGTTTTATTAATTATTTTTCATAAAAACATGATTTTATATTATTTAAATAATATATGAAATGATTATTAGAATTATAATAATAAATATTTTATTATATGAATTTGTTCAAAATATTTAAGTTAATTAGTTTAGCTAATTATTGATGTTGTATATGAAGGATAAATCAGATATGGAATCCAAACCCTAAATTTGGATTTTTGTTCAAGGGATGAGAATAATAATATAATATTAATTATATTTTAATTTTTCAGTGCTATAAATATGTACTGTAAATGTGTAGACTGATAATGGTTGGTCAATTATGGTAAATTATGTCATGACCCTTATATCATGTTATTAAACCCTAATTGTTAAACTCAGTTATGAGTTCGAGACTGTGTAGTAATTGTGTTATAAGAATTTACTGTGTATTATAGAATTTATGTAATTAGGAGAAACCCTAATTATTATTTGAAAACCCTAATTTGCTAAAATTAGAAACCCTAATTATTATTTTTGTAAATTATAATGATAATTAAGAAACCCTAATTATTAATTTGGGAACCCTAATAATATTAAGGAACCCTAATTTAAAAACCCTAATTTTCTATTAAAACACCTAATTTTAAATTAGTGTGTTTTAATTAAAATTTTATTACACTTTAATTTTAATTGTTCAAACCATAAAAATTATTTGGAAAACTTTAAGATGTAAAATCTAGTGAATAAATCCTAGATTCAAGCACCTTGGACAAGAATGCCCTTAAAATTAAAATAAAATTACCAAAGTGCCCTTTTTGTCCCATTTGGTGAATTATTGTTAGCCAAATCTAGCAATATCTTGCTAACCACCCTAGTCTACCTAGCTATGAGCCTACAAGCTACAATATCAGCCATGTGATCAACCAAGTTCATTGCATACACGTTATTTGTATAGATCAAGAAAGAGAAAAAGTCACATTCAAGCTCATTTTGCACAAACACTCATCCAAGACTTTCTCTATCTAAACCCCACGAGATTGCATTGCTAGATCAGTCATAAATCAAGCCTCACTAACACCAACATCGAATCAGAAGCATAGAAATCTGATTCTCTCACTTAAAGGTATGAACCCTAAAAAGAAATCTGATCTTGATCTGCATGATAGATGCTATAATTTATTGTTAAAATATGTTATTTATGGTGTATAATGATGATCTGGGTTGATAGATGTTAGATCCATAACATCTATAGGCTCATATCTAGAGTTTTTCAAAATCTAGAAATTTTTGTTTTTGAGTCTGACAGTCAAATGTCAGACCTCATAGATCTTTGGTTGTTATGAGTTTTTGTTGTTTAAATGTTTTATCTTGATGTATGTTGTGAGGTCTGTAATCTAGAACTTGTACCATGACCAGATCATGCTTATATTATCAGACAATCGAGGTCAAAATGAGTTGACCGAGCATGACCATAACTTTCTGAGTAACCCAAAAAGTGTGAATCAGAGTCTGACAAGATATTAAAGTCTCTGGATCTGTCAGGTGTTAAATGTTATGATGTTGTTATTGTATCTAAGCAGTAGACTGGTATATATATGTTATATGTTCATGCCTTAAGATTACCTAAATGATAAACATATTGGACATAGCAGCCGGTCAAACTAGCCAAGACGGACACTTTTTCTGTGTTCTAGGTAACCAAGAAAACATATGAAGGTGTTGCCTGACATGGTTTAACCGAACCTTATCAACTCGTTGTGTAGTTTTTAGATCGATGTTATGTAACAGATCTACTCTCTTAAATGCTGGCTAGACACTGAAAGAGTTAGATCACTAAAACATTGCACAGATCACAAGTTGTGGAAGCCCAAAAGTGGTTGGTTGAACTGTTCTTCATTTATGGGTAACCCAGAAAATGAAGAACAGCTCTGACAGCTTGTTCAAGGCCTTAGATCGAGCAGCTTGTTGATATTTAGACATGAAAAATGTTTAGAACTTGTACTCTGTTAGATTGTCTATACAGCCCGACGTCTAGACCAACCATATCATCAACAGATTTCATGATAGAAGACCATCAATACCGTTGACCGGCCATGACCAGAAATTCTGGGCAGCCCAAAAACATGATGAACATGTCTGACAGGGATTTCAAAGCTTTATATCTTGCTCATATGTCATGATCTGACCCAGATGTTGATTTACACTTGTAGTATTACATCAATACTATAATATCAAAGTTATAGCTAACCCAGAACATAACGAATTAATCATAGTCAAAGTTGGTACCTAGAAACTGTCTATAAAGACTCAAGAACACATTAGGCTACACTTTCTGTCGCAAAAGGGATTTAGCGACAGACTTAGTAAAATTAATTAATTTAATTTCTAAAAATTATTTAAAAATAGTAAATAAATTCTGAAAATTACAAAAATAGTTTTAAAAATTATTTTAAGTTATAAAAATTAACTTTTAATAATTTGACATATTTTTCATAAATATTAATATTTATTGGGATATTATTGGTATTTAAATTATTTAATAAATACATTAAATAAATTAATTAAAAATGATTTTTTTGTATTAAAAATCATTTTAAATAATAATAGGGTATTTAATAATATTTTAAGTTATAGAATATAACTTTTAATATTTTAAGATAAATTTCATTAAGTATTAAATAATAATGATATTTGATTTATTTAGTAATTATATTAAATAAATTAATTAAAATGATTTTAATATTAAAAAAATTATTTTTACATGAAAATAAATAGTTTAAAAATATTTTAAGTTATAAAATATAACTTTTGATATTTAAAGGTAAATTTCATTAATAATTTAATATATTAATGATACTAAGTTTATTTAGTAATTATATTAAATAAATAATTTTAAAATAGTTTTATTGAATTAAAAATTATTTAAAAAGGAAATAAATGAATTAAAAATATTTTAAGTTATAATCAAGGACTTTTAATATTTTGATAAATGATAAATTAATATTCAAATATTAATGGTAATTATTTAAAAATGATTTTTAAAGTTTTAAAAATCATTTAAGGGTAATATTAATACTTTAAAAATATTTTGAGTTGTTATAAATAACTTTAATATTTTGGCAATAGTTTCATTAATAGTTTAATATTAAATTAAATATTAATGCTAATAGAATTAATGAATATTTAAATCATTTAATAATGATTCCGATGTTTGAAAATTCATGATAAATTATAATAAATATTTAAAAATTATTATAAGTCATTTAAAAATAATATGACTGATATTTTCAGTTATTGAACTTCAGGATAGAGTTTTAGACTCGATAAGTACCCGATAAAGCTGTCGGTACACCGACATGATTTAGAAATTGATCTGAACTTAGATAGGCTGACTTGATAAGTATTTATTTATGATTCAATGGTTATTAAATATATGTGACAATGTGATTAGGTTATGTGCTGACTGCAATAAGCAGTATTATGTGTTACGATATAATTCTAATCAGTAAAATAATCTTATTACTGATAGGTTGTTATACAAAAGATAAGAACTAAGTTACGTATTGTAAGCAGTAGGTCAGGCAAGTATCTTACATTTGTATTTTCTTTATGCAATGGACATGAGTAAGAATGTTTCAGAATTATATTGTTACTGTACAGATTTTTAACCCTATTGTTATATATATTATATACGCTCATTGATTATCAACATGTTAGTATATGGTAATTCAGATATATATTCTGTTCGTTAATTTTTATAAATAGTTATACAAGTGTCCCCACTTGGATAGTCATTGTATTTAATCACATGTTGATACACCTTTGTTAATTACCCGTGTGTGTGTGTGTGTGTGTGTATATATATATATATATATATATATATATATATATATATATATGTTGAATTATAGATTATTGTTGAACAAGATAAAACTTTTGGTTTGGAACCCCGACATGTATGAACATCCCGTACACGGGAAAACTTTTTATGCACCTAAGGTGGACAGAGTGAACGATAACATCGTTCTTGCATGTAGTATTGATCAATACAGGGCATAACGGGCTGATCACCCCCCGTGCCCGTAAGTTATGACGGTTTGCAGATGAATTTCTGTTTAACCTTTTCGAAAATAAAATATAATGTTTATAGTATGTTACCCTAACCCTATTTATAGTCAATACATAGTTTCAAAAATTTGATAGAGAGTTGTTATGTAATTATTATCGGTTCAGATTACTTCACAACTATTGACTTGTTGTAGAAGGGTAGTACAAAGAAAATATTTAACCCTTTCAGCTAATGTTTATAATTGTTATTACTTGCTAGGCACTCAAATGCTCACTCTTGCCTAATTTAAATATTTTCAGCTAAGCGTGATCAACCTGAAGATTCAAACGAGAACAAGGGAAAAGGAAACAAACATAATATGTGTAATGGTATCTTTTGTAATAGTTAGATTATATTAAGATAATGATATGTATTATCTATCATGAAATGAATTATAGTAAAGGTTGCGTACCTGGGATTAGACTCTGATATATGTAAATTAAGTTTCATATTTAAATTTTTGTTATTATTATCAGTATTATTCTGCTCATAGAAATGGTATCGTAAAGCACCAAATTCGGGTTTCAAGTACCTAAATTTGGGGGCGTTACAGGTGCACCTGCGGCTACCCGTGGTGCCCTGAGCTCAGCGGATCCTGCCGTCTCAAAGTACGTGCACGCGTGTAACGTGATGTCTGCTCGAACTTTTAAAAATTTAATCCGGGCATCTGATCGAGGTGTATAAGACCTTTTACGGCATGCTGTTGTCGAGAGCTACACAATGACAAGGGATAAGAGGTTGTACGAAGTCGGGAAGATGGGACCATGCTCAGATCTTTAAGCTTCAAATTCTATCCAGTGTGCTGTCTTGTGTTGGTGTCACTCAAGATTGGAGCTATTGGTTCTTGTAGGACACTTCTGTGTGTAATGTATGTTGAAATGTTTACTGAGATGACCCAATGTAGGATCGAGGTAGCAAAATAATGATTTTTCCCCTCACCGGGGTTATCTCCGGTTTGGGCTGATTTAGCAGTCGTTGCTCAGGGTTATCTCTGAGATTGGGCTGCTGCAAGTGCTGAATGTCTGTCCTCCCGGGGTTATCTTCGGGTTTGGATTTGAGTGCCTCGGGTCTATCACCGAGTGTTGAAGCTGATTGCTTGGTGTGGGGGTTATCTCCAAAACTGCTACTGCATACCTCGGGGTTGTCTCCGAGGTTTGAACTGTATCTCCCAGGGTTGTCTCCGGGATTGAAACTGAAGATCTCGGGATTGTCTCCTAGATGGAATTGAGGATTCTAGGGTTGTCTCCAGAATTAGAATTGCATTCCTCGAGGTTATCTCTGAGGTTGAAACTGAAGCTCCCGGGGTTGTCTCCGGGACTAGAACTGAATATCTCGGGGTTATCTCTGAGATGGTAAAGACTAAGTATCCCGGGGTTATCTCCGGGACGGTACTGCTTTGACTTCCAAGGTTATCTCTAGAAGATAACTTTGCCCTCTTGCAAGGTTAGTAACAGGAATGCAGAAATTTTTGAGTGACTACAATGTCCTCAAAATCTTTGGAGGTTTCTCCATGCTTGAGACCACATGATGTTGACATTGGGGTTATCACCAAAGTCTTTAATCCTCAATCCAGGCTTTTTACCGAAGATGTTTTTCTCATGTGCGAGAGACTCTTGGGGAATTATGCTTTGGCTGCTGAGAATCTGTATAACAGATTCCATCATCGGTCCTTCCCGATGAGAATGGCTTTCCACAGCATCATCAGGTCTTTCTGACACTTCACTGGATTTACTACCAATGGTTTGTACTGCCAAGGCTGCCTGACTCTTGTTGAAGAAGTTCTCAACGGTTGGAATCATCAAACCACCTCCAATACTTTGTTGAAATTATCGCCAATGGCTGGTGATGTCAGAGCTGCCTGACCCTCGTTGAAATAGCTTTCAACTGCTAACATCATCAGACCACCTCTGATGCTTCGCTGGAGTTATCACTAACGGCTGGTGATGTTAGGGTTGCCTGACCCTCGTTGAAAAAGCTTTCAACGGCTAACATCATCGGACCACCTCTGATGTTTCACTGGAGTTACTGCCAACGGCTAGTGATGTCAGGCTACCTGACCCTGAAATAGCTTTCAACAGCTAAGGATGTATGAAACCTCTGCTGGGCATGGATTTTTGACGAGATGTATGCTTTTGATTGCAACTACAACCCTAGGTTGATGGCATTGGACCTTCACGAGGTATTTCCAAGGGTAGCTTTCAACAGTTCTGATCATCGATTTTGTGATCCTTGTGTTTGGACGAATACCAATGATTGATATGTAGACCCGCAGTTTGGTCTTTGAAAATCAAGATTTCAGGCTTTTTCGCTTAATCGCGTAGCATCTTTTTTCCTGATTTGACTTTTTAACTTATGGGACCTCCTTTGCAACTCCAATTTAATCGATCCAGAGGGGGTGGGGACCACCTAGGGTAGTCGTAAGTAGACCCACAGATTCCGTGAGTATACTCGCGGCCACCCGTGGGCTTCCTTTTTATAAGTCATTTTTAACTTGAAACCGCACAGAAAATTCGAGATTTCATCTTCAGATCTACTGAGTTCGGGCTGTTTTCTGTAAAATCCGTCATCGTACAATCGTTCTGTACTATCCTGGTAATGTTTACATGTTTTCTTTTCCAGTTTTGACCGTTAGAAAGTGAGATATCATATAAAATGCTTCAAAACACATAGTAGCGAATATGCGTGCTCATATGACTTCATAAAAATTATTCAACACAGTAAATGTTAGTATTTTACCATGTTGAACGTATTGATGTGAAAAAAATTAACTTTTGAAACAATCAATTTGGCACCTTTTTCTGCTATCTTATTATGCACACATTCCCATAGGCATGGTCATAACAAGTGTTCTTATATTTTAGGGTTAGATATTAATATCCATTAATATCTATATCAATTTCTTTGTCAAGTAATTAATAAATAAGCATAAAATACAACAACTCATTCCAAAATGATTCATTAATATAAATAGGAGAGAAAGTTAATTAAGCTAAACAATAGGTTACACTGCAATCCTAGAAATGAAATTAGTTCATAACTATGGTACTAATACATATTTTCAAAGTGTTCAACATGCTCAATAATACACAAATAAATGAAAGATTTGGATAAAGAAAACTAATTTTGTGAAGTTTTCTGGCTCCAAGTCTTCTCTTCTCCGTGTAGATGTCGAGCTGTGAAGGATGCAATGGACTTTTCTTCCTTAAAGATCAACTTCTATCTCTTCTAAGCTAAGAAACTCTAAAATAACCCTAATCTTTGGTCCAGAGAATTTAGAGGCTGCAACTTAATGATAAGATATGATTTCCTTTCATTTTAAGGTCATTAAGACCTAATCTCTGCCTGGGCACCAGAGTCGGTGCAACAGTGCCAACTTTAGCCTTGGGGCGACGCTGCAGCGCCGTGTCAACACAAAAAGACCGGAGATGGCGTAGCAACGCCAGTTTACAAAGGAACTAGGGCGCTGCAGCACTGAGATGATGTCACAGTAGGTCAAGTGATAGCGCTGCAGTACCAATTTTAGACCTGGCAGCGGCGCTGCAGTGCTGGTATGGATAAAATGACCTTTTTACCCTTAAAAGGCTGGAAATGACCTAATAAGCCTTGCAATACAAAGATTAAGCAAAATAATATAAAAGCTATATAAATAACGAAGAACAGACAGCCTCTTAAGCTATAGAGGATCCAATTAGCGGGTATAAATCCCAGTCATCAAACGCTGGTGTTGTTCATTAAGAAGAAGGATGGGTCGATGCGACTTTGCATTGATTATAAAGAATTAAATAAGGTCATAATTAAGAATAAGTATCCATTACCAAGAATTGATGAAGGAGGAAGGAGGATGTACTGAAGACGGCATTCAGGACTCGTTATGGTCATTACGAGTTCTTGGTGATGTCATTCGTTCTAACGAATGCTCCTGCAGCGTTTATAGACCTAATGAACATGGTGTTTAAATCATCTTTAGATAAATTCGTGGTGGTGTTCATCGACAATATTCTGGTATATTCTAAGACCAAGGAGGAGCATGTGCAACATTTGAAGGTGACATTGGAGGCATTAAGAAGAGAGAAGTTATACACCAAGTTTGTGAAATGTGAATCCTGGATAGCGCGGGTGAAATTTCTTGGATATGTGATAGACAAGGATGAAATTTTAGTAGATCCATCGAAAGTTAAAGCTGTGATGAACTGGGATCAGCCGAAGACACCGTCAGAAGTAAGGAGTTTTCTAGGACTGGCAGGTTATTACAGAAGATTTATTCAAGATTTTTCCAAAATTGCAACTCCGCTAATGAATTTAACTAGGAAATCGGTGAAGTTCGTCTGGACAGAAAAGTGTGAGGAAAGTTTCCGAGAACTGAAGAAGAGGTTGAGTACGGCACCTATGTTGTCCCTCCCCGATAGCACAGGAAATTTTGTGGTGTATAGTGATGCATCGCATAAGGGACTAGGTTATGTGCTTATGCAGAACGGCAATGTCATTGCGTATGCATCACGCCAACTGAAAGATTATGAGAAGGGGTATACTATTCATGATTTGGAACTGGCTGCAGTGGTGTTTGCTTTGAAAATATCGATGCATTATCTCTACGGGGAAAATGTGAGATATACACAGACCATAAGAGTCTGAAATATATTTTCACACAGAAGGATTTGAACATGCGTCAGAGGAGATGGTTGGAGTTAATAAAGGATTATAACTGAGAGATTTTATATCATCTGGGTAAAGCGAATGTCATTGTCGATGCCTTAAGCCAAAAGGGTCAAGAAAAACTGTTCATGTTAACCGCTCAGGAGGAGCTAATTTTAGCAATGGCAAAACTAGAGTTAGAGGTGAAATATCCTAAGGAATAAAATGAAAAATTGTTTCAAATGGAAACTGGTTCAACTTTGGTGGATAAGGTTAAGGAAGAACAACTCAAAGATGAGGGATGTGAGAAAATCAGGAAAAGAATATCTGAAGGAGAGGAAATGAAATTCAAAATCAACAACGAAGGGATATTGAGATTCGAGAAAAGAATTTGGGTTCTGCAAGTATTAGAGGTAAAGGAGGAAATTTTGAGTGAGGCTCATAATTCACTGTATTCGATTCACCTGGGCAGTACGAAGATGTACCAGGATCTTCGACAGCATTTCTTGTGGTCGAATATGAAGAAAGACGTTGCCGATTGTGTGGACAAGTGTTTGACATGTTTGAAAGTTAAAGCAGAACATCAAAGGCCAAGTGGGTTGCTACAACCGTTAGATATACCAAAATGGAAGTAAGAACATATCACGATGGATTTTGTGGTAGGGCTTCCAACGACTCAGAAAGGTTTCAACACAGTTTGGGTTATTATAGACCGCCTAAAGAAGTCAGCATATTTCTTACCGATCAAGATTAGGTTTAACTTGGATCAGTTGGAAAATTATATGTGAAGGAAATTGTTTCAAGGCACGGTGTTCTAGTGTTTATAGTCTCTGATCAAGATCCATGTTTCACATCAAACTTTTGGAAACGACTATAGGAATGCAATTGATAATGAGTATGGCATACCATCCTCAAACAGATGGCCAGAGCGAGAGAATAATACAGACATTAGAGGATATGATAAGAGCTTGTATCATGGAATTCAAAGGAAATTGGGGTGATCATCTACCGTTGGTGGAATTCGCTTACAATAACAGTTACCACGCAAGTATTGGCATGCCGCCTTACGAAGCGTTGTATGGCAGAAAGTGCAGAACTCCATTATGCTGGAATGAAGTTGGTGAACGTCAACTACTAGGAACTGAATTGGTGCAACAGACTGCTGAGATTGTCAAGGTGATCAGGACAAGATTGATAGATGTTCAGGATAGGTAGAAGAAATACGTTGATCAACACCGACAGAATCGAGAATTTGAACCTGGTAGCTACGTGTTCTTGAAAGTGTCACCCTAGAAGGGAAAGATCCGATTTGGTAAGAAGGGAAAATTGAGCTCGAGATTCATTAAACCCTTTGAAGTATTGAGGAGAATTGGTGAAGTCATATATGAAGTAGCCTTACCTCCGGCCTTAGAATATATCCATAATGTTTTTCATGTTTCTGTGTTACGACCGTATAAGCCTGATTACAAGTATGTTATAGAATATGAACCCTTGCAATTTGAGAAAGATTTATCTTATGAAGAAGTTCATGTTCAGATAGTTGACAGGAAAGATCAAGTGCTCAAAAATAAAGTAATGCATTCTATTAAGGTAATCTGGAGGAACCACAATGCAGAAGAAGTAACGTGAGAACTTGAAGAACAAATGATAAAAAATTATCCTCATTTATTTGCTTAATATATGTGTACCGATTCTGGGGACAGAATCTTTGTAAGGAGGGGAGAATGTAACGGGACGAATTAAGTGAATCGTGATTCTAGGGACAGAATTCTTTTAAGAGAGGAAAGGTGTGACGAATGAGACTTTTGTAATTAATTTTTAAATATTTGTTGAATTAAATAAATATTTATGGAGTTATTGTAGATTAATTTAAGTAAGTGTGTCACATTAATTAAATTAGTGAGAAATAATGTTATGGTTCAAAGTGTGAATTTAATTGAAATAATTGAATTAAAAGAGTTGTTAAATAATTTTAATGTTATTCTAATTAATATAATAATTAATTATAATTAATAAATGAGGATTTTAATTATGTGATGATGTGATTTAATGGGTAATATTGCCTTTTATTTAATTGAGTTTAAAAAATATTATTTGATTAATTAAAGTGTGACAAATAAACTATATAATAAACAAGTTAATTAAAATAATGGGAAAGGAATTAAATTAAAACAAGCCAAACATGGCCTTGAGAATGTGGGATCAGTTTAGGCCAGATTGCGCTTAACCGCTACCCATATCTCATCAGTTATATTATATACGAATTCTATTCTTTATTCTTTTAAGTCTGGAAAGCACAAACACAGAGAGAAAAGAAAGAGATTTGAGAGAAAATTATTATTGAGGAAGAAGTTTGTAGAAGCAAGAAGGAAGTTCCTATCATCTTAACAGAGTTAGCAAGGGTAAATTCTTAATTCCAGTTTCTAAACTTATGTTTTTAAGTTTTCTCCATGAACGTATATTAAGTTCTCTGTTAATTGGAAATTCATGAATTATTGGTCAAAAACTTGATGTTAGATGTGTATTAGCATGTATAGTTCAATTTTATATGATTTATATGTGTTTTAGAGTAATCAAATCCATGTAATTGTGTTTAATTGGAGTTTTATAGTTTACAGAGAAATACATATGAATATGGCTTAAAAGTATGAAATTTTATGTTTAAATTGCATATTAATCGGTAAATTAATGGATGATTATATTTATACACGTACAAACGAAAAGAACAAAACTTGTATGGACCGATTTGGTTGAAAAACGAGTTCGTAGTAGTTAATTTCGTTAAGAATGTCAAAAATAGAATTTTTCACAAAAACATCAAAATTATGGCTTTAAATCTTGTTGTTTATGTGACTTAAGATGTTAAAAGTATGCTAGGAATATCATTAAATATTTCTGTTATGTTCAGAACATATGGATGAAATTGAATTCGTTATTTGTGTGAAATTTTAGCCTAAGTTGGCCCTGTTCTGTGTTCTTCGCGAACTGTAGAAACTACTTCGCAGCGCTGTAGCGCCGCTTAGAAGGCTTATCTGCGCACTACAGCACCGCAGCACCAGTCTCTAGTACAAATGGCGCGCTGTAGCGCCAAGACAGAGCTGCAACGCCTGGCCATAGGCTTAACAGCAGAGCTGCAACGCCAGAGCCACGCTGCAGCGCCGGTTCCTGAGCAATGGGGCGCGCTGCAGCGCCACTTAGTAGAATTGCCAAAAAAAATTATTTAATTGTTCAAGTCCAAAAAATGTGATTTAAACCCAATTTAATGAACATGAAAATGTGTTAAACACATAATGTGATGTTAAAATAGAATCTTAACATGTCAATCATATTCTTATGTGTTTAATTGATATGTCGAACGCATAGTTAACTCGTCATTCGTGAAGTCTAATAATGTGTGAAAACTAATGTTGTGATTTGATTAATATAATCATAATCCGAGTTTAGACAAAAGAGGATGTACTTATGATGTCGATTATGTTATAATTAACTGGTATTGTGAATGTAAATGATATGTAGGATTAAATTGAGGAACGTGAATAGTAAACGTTTTATCTACGCACGAGGCAAGTTTTCTGAACCTTTCTCTTATGTCGAGCAAGTTCTTTACCCTATCTTTATTACGAATATGCAAGTTTTCTAGCCCTAAACTTTATTTGAGCAAGTTTTTGAACCTTACTCTTATGTCAAGCAAGTTCCTTACCCTATTTTGATTACAATTATGCGAGTTTCCAAACTCTAATCTTATATTGAGCAAATTCTTATTATTTATGTTATCATTGAGCAAGTTCCTTATCTCTAACTTGATTATAGTTGCGCAAGTTTTTCTAACTCTACACTATTAAGCAAGTTTAACCTTATCTTATTATTATTCAAGTAAGGTTTCTTATAGTGATCAATGCCCATGTTTTGGTTAAGTTCTCTAATTCTTTATGAAAGCATAACTTTAATATAAGATGCTTACCTACTTATAATTCAACGGTATTCTATCATTGTCATTGTATCCCTTTATAACATTATGTTGTTAACGAACTCTTGAATGATTATTAAATTCTTATTGAATCAACTAATCCTTAGTTGATGATTATTGAACTCTAATTTACTTTTGAGATCAATCCAAACCAAACTTCCTTTGGTGCGGACTCTAATGTCAAAGCTGAAATGAACAACCCTACTACAAGGGATTATATGCGCGATAGCGTTAAGTTGTTGTGCACATACATGGTACTAAGGGCTGATCCCCCTAGGTACGAGAAGTAAGATCCATATAGTTTTACGACTGTTAAAAGTTTGAAGTAAAAATACTTGAAAGCATGGGACATAGTTCATGGTCTAGTACCCCTCAGATGTACTTTTGATTCATGTTCTAATCTTGATTCAAAAGCCGAGTTTTCTTTTGGTTTAGTATCCATTGTTTATTTGCATATTATTATTATTACCATTGTTAAACTTGTGGCAATTGTCGCTCACTCCTGCATAATAACATTGCAGCTAAGATTGAAAGAGTTGATGAGACATCCACTAGTAAGGGCAAGGGTAAAGCAAGAAAATGATGAAGACTTATTTAGTTTTTGAGAAGGATTATGTTAAGACTTATGATGTGATGTTTAAGACTTATTTGTTTATGATGTTTCCACATTTGATGTATTAAGGTTAGATAACCTGGGATTGATTTGTTTTAGATGTTGTAACCGTTTATTGGGAAGATTCTATTTTAATTTTATTGCTATCATTATTATGGGTAGTTAGATGTTAATTATTTTTGGTGAGTGAACACCAAATCTGTAGGATGTTCGAGTACCTGGATTTGGGGGTGTCACATGTGTGACAGGATATGGTTCGTATGAATTTCTTGTAATGTCGTTTGGCTTAACCAACACTCTAGAAACTTTCTGTAATCTTATGAGTAATGTATTTTATGAATACCTAGATAAATTTGTGGTAGTCTATCTAGATGACATTGTGGTGTATAGTGAAACATTAGATGGTCATGTGGAACATCTAAGATTGGTATTCCAAAAGTTAAGAGAATATCAATTATATGTTAAAAAGGAGAAATACGAGTTTTGTAGGGCAGAAGTTATGTTCCTTGGGCACTGGATTAGCCAAGGACAGGTCAAAATGGATGAGAAGAAAGTCCAAGTCATTGTTGAATGGACTGCTCCTACGAAAGTTGCAGAATTGAGATCGTTTTTGGGACTGGCAAATTACTACAGAAAGTTCATTAAGGGCTACTCGAAAAAGGTGGCTCCTTTAACTGATTTTCTGAAAAAGGATTGCAAGTGGGATTAGACAGTGGGGTGTCATGAGGCATTTGATAACCTGAAGTGGCAGTGTCGTCTGAGCCGGTGCTGAGACTCCCAAACTTTGAAATTCCTTTTGAGGTGCACACTGATGCATCAAACAGAGCTATTGGTAGGGTACTAATACAAGACGGTCACCCAGTTGCCTATGAGAGTTGGAAACTGAAAGACGCTGAGCAGTGGTATAGTACACATAAGAAAGAAATGACTGCAATGGTGCAATGCTTGGAAACGTGGAAGCATTATTTGTTGGGTACGAAGTTTGTGGTGGTGACTGACAATGTAGCCAAAACCAACTTCAAAACTCAGAAAAAGCTGACTCCGAAGCAGGCACGTTGGTTGGAGTTCTTAGCAGAATTTGATTTTGTGTGGGTACACAAGTCGGGCTTGCAAAATTTAGGGGTTGATGCATTAAGTCAGAAAGTTTTCCAGGAGTTTGTTGTTGCTCTCACAGTGGTTGAGACCGAATACCTAGACAAGATAAGAGAACAGTCCCTAAATGATGTTGTTTACCAAAAACTTCGGACGCAAGTAAAGGAAGGTCTGGTTCGAAGATATTGGATTGAAGATGATTTGCTATATGCAAAGGGCAATAGGTTATCTGTTCCTAGCGGAGGGAACTTGAGGAGGCAAATCATGCATGAGACGCATGATACAAAATGGGCTGGTCACCCAGGCATTGAAAGAATGTTGGAATTGTTGTCTCGCTCATACTACTGGCCCAAGATGGAGAATGACGTGGAGTCGTACGTCAAGTCTTATCTAGTATGTCAAGTAGACAAACTTGAGAAGAAAAGTGAAGCAAGCTTGTTGCAGCCTCTTCCCATTCTTGGCAGACCCTGACAGTCAGTGTCGATGGACTTCATTTCTGGGTTATCGAAGGTTGATGGAATGAGATCAATTTTTATAGTGGTTGATCGTTTTTCCAAGTATGCGGTGTTCATCCTAGCACCTCATTCTTGCACAGTAGATGTGGCTGCTAGATTATTCTTCAAAAATGTTGTGAAATACTTTGGGTTGCTTGAAGATATTATAAATGATCAAGATATACGGTTCACGGGCAGATTTTGGACGGTTCTGTTTGGCTTGGTTGGGTCAGAATTAAATTTCAGTACAATGAACCACCCACAAACAAATGGTCAGACTTAGAGAATAAATCAGTTGCTCGAGGAGTATCTGCGACATTATGTGACTGCAAGTCAAAAGAATTAGCTGGAGTTGCTTGAATCAGCACAATTTGCTATAACTTGCACCAATCTTCTACAAAGGGTATGAGTCCCTTTGAGCTGAGCATGGGATTTCAGCCAAGGACTCCGAATGATGTGGCGTTACAGCATACAAGAGGTAACTGACCTGCTGCCTATCGGTTTGCAAGGGCTAGAACAGAGCTGCTTGAGATAGCACGAGACAGCCTGAGCAAGGCAGTGATAAGGATGAAGAATTATGCAGATGCACATCGAAGGCTGTTGGAATTCAAAGTGGGAGATATGGTGTTATTGAAACTAACACCTCAAATTTGGAAGATCAGTAGTAAGTCAGTGCATAGAGGATTGGTTCCAAAGTATGACGTCCCATTCAAAGTGCTGAAGAAAGTTGGGGCTATGGCTTACAGACCGAAGCTCTGTAAGCTTTCCAGACAGATTAAAGGGACATCCAACGTTTCATGTGAGTTACCTGAAGCCATTCCAGCAGGAATTGCTTGATGCTGGCAGAAAGCAAGTTAAGAGGGCTCCTCCAGTGATTAGAAAGCAGTTTGACAAGGATGTTGAGAAGATTTTAGCTCATAAGACTAAAGGTCAGAGCAAGAAAAATCGAAGGACAGACTACTTGGTGCATTGGAAAGGTGAAAACGACGTAGACGCAAGTTGGGAACGGGATGTAACATTATGGCAGTTTGAGAAACAGATTGCAAAGTATTGGGCACACCCACCGACGAGGACGTTGGGCTCTTCTGGTGAGGGTGGTTTGTTAGCCCTTTAGTGAGTTGACACGGACTTGGCATGCGGGACGCCCAGATAGCATGCCAAGCTAAGTCTTGGCACTCATTTGTGGGGCAAGGCGTATGTGTGCGGCAGTGAGCAGCAGCGTGCAGCAGCAGGCATCAGCCAAGGGCGCTGGGCGCACTTAGTCAGCAAACGGGTTGACACTTAGTCAGTTGAGCAGCAATGAGCAGCGTTGTGCAGCAGTGGGTGACACTAGGCAATAACTTGGGTCATTGTGCAACAAATGGCCTATGTCAAAAAACTAGCAAATCTACTGGTTTGCATTATGCTTCCTCAGATAGGTCTGATGTCTAGTCGTGACACTTTGAAAATTTTCATAAGTGCTACTATAGGGGGGTGCTCCGTGAAAGCCACCCGGGACCATGGGCGAAGCGTGCCGGACGTTGGGACATTGTTGGGCTCCCCTACAACAATGTTAAACATCGGATTGTTGGCTTGGATCGAATCATGGGTTGGACATGAACGAGCAAGAAAATTGGGCATGGCATATGCGTTGAGCTTGGCATGTCAAAGCATGGCATGGGCTAGTGCCCAGCATGCAACAAGGCTAATGCATGTGGACAGACGCATGCATAGCAGACTTGGACAGCACCTTGGGCAAGTGTTGGGCTAGTTGGAAATTCGTAAGCTAATTAGAAAGAGCATCTTGTGGTAACATGATTGGGCAACTTCGTGGGTTGAGACATCAACAATGTGGGCTGACACTGGTGGGTGTGGACATCAAAATGGTGGGCTGACACTGTGGGCAGTTAGGATTGGATGACTGGAGCACGACCCAACTGACAGGCAGTTGTGGGCAGTTGCTGGCAATTAACCTTCATGCACATGATTGGCATGTCTCCAGCTAGTTGCACATCATGGGGCGCACACATCTTCTGGTGGGCAGTTGCAAATTCAAAATGATGGTTTCCTATTGGTTCTGAATGTCCTAGCAGTTGGGGGTGTCAATTGCAGCCTAATGTGTATTTATATGTACAGGAAGGGGCTTGGCAAGGCAGAGATCACTGAGCAAGTGCGAGTCTGCGAGCTCGCGATCCCCTAGTCATATATTATATTCCTTGTTATTGAGTGAGCAATAAAAGGTTGGGACGTTGTCCTGTAAACACTATGTTGACTTGTGTGCATGGCTTGATAATATAGATTGTGCTTGTGTGATTGACAGGTTGCTGACTAGTTGGACGAACCAGTGCATGACAAGGAGAACATAGACGCAAAAATAAATAGTGTCAGATTGTATATACACCCTATGACACTTATGCAGCGGATTGTACGATCCATCCCACATCAATTCATCACCTAGCAGCGCACACCTGTGTAGACGGGTCCAATAAGTATGTTAGACCACCTCCTTACTTAAAAGGTTAACCTATTAGGTTGAGGATCTAACATACTTATTAACCGATCTACACTCTTGAATTTATCCAATGTGGGATTCATGTGAAATATCCCAACAATCTCCGCATTTCACTTGAATACCTATCACAAGTATCATTCTAGAGTATTCACCATTTTTAAGCACACCTTTTTTGAATCCTTCAAGAGCTTTGCTCGACTCTAATACTACTCCACCACGTCAGCCGCAAACGTGTCTCAGCAGTTTTCTAAAGTCATCCTAAGCCCTGCTCCACCCGATTCAAATACTTCACCTTTAAGTCCCTTCAAGAGCTTTGCTTAACTCTAATATTACTCCACCACGCCCGAGGCAAACGTAACTCAGTAACTTCCCTAGAGCCATCCTAAGCCCGCTCCACCTGACTCAAAATTTTCCCGTGCTCCACCCACGAGGCCTGCGAATTTACCTTCGCACTCCCCTCGCACCCTGGAGTTGATACTTGGACTCCCATGAGGCCTGCAAATCTTTTACCCTCGCACTCCTCTCGCACCTTAGAGTTGTTACTTGGGCCCATCGAACCATGAGTTCTGATACCATTTTGTAGCGAAATTGTACGATCCATCCCACATCAATTCATCACCTAAAAACGCACACCTGTGTAGACGGGTCAATAAGTATGTTGGACCACCTCCTTACCTAAAAGGTTAACCTATTAGGTTGAGGCTCTAACATACTTATTAACACATCTACACTCTTGAATTTATCCAATGTGGGATTCATGTGAAATATCCCAACAACTTAGCCTTACATAAGATTAACTCTACATTACATCCTAACCATAGACTTAATTTGTCAAACAAATTGAATCCTAGCCATTCCTCTTAGAAGAACCATAATCTAATCTCAGACCATCATTTACCAAGTTATATTCATTTACACCTTCCCCTAGATCTATTTTTTTTTCTTTTTCATTTTTGATGTTTTCTTTCTCATTATGAGGAATTTCTTTCTCTAATTTTGTGGAATCTTGTTTTTCCCATTATGTGAGATTGTTTTATTCTTCTAGAAGATAAGTGTTTTTACTGATCAATAATGATAGATATATAAAGACTTGGATGCGAGATTATTATTAACGTCATGTTATCTCGAGTTCTTGTATTAAGTCATTGGTCATATTTACAATTCTGTTGATTCTTGTGATATCTGTATTTTAAGAGAGATTATGTTGTTCATTAGCTTTTGCATCATCATCTTCACTGATTTGTTAACAATTATGATGGAATTATGTTTGTAATTATTTTTTTTCACTTATACTTTTTGCATGAACACAATTTACAGATTTAATATTTTTTTTAAAAAAATTAGCCTGTTCAAATAAAAAAAATCCTCTTAAATGAAAATTTCACTTAGGTAAACAATTGTACTGGACCACTCCTGGCCTGCTCATTTCACAAATCTAATTGAATATACTCATCGGCATAACTAGTGCATGTACAACGTCAATTTCAGACAATTATATTGGTTTGTCTACTGTCAACGGTTTGTCAATTGTCAACTTATGGTTGTCAAATGTAAAGCTTTTGTTGATATTGCGGAAGCTTTAGCTATTTTGAAGGCCATGTTATCACATTATTTTGGAAAGTGATAACAAGAGAGTCATTGATCGATGTTTTTCCCCTTGTAAGTCTATTTTGATATAGGATTGCCTAAATGTTATATGAAATTTTGAAGCCATTAGCGTTGAAGTTGCACATGGTGTTTTTAAATTGACTCAAAATTTGACTTTTGGTTGGAAGAAGTTCATTATATCTTCCACTAGTTGTAAATAAATTTCAATCTCATGACTGTTCTTTAAAAAAAATTTGACTTTGATGATTAGTAATATCTTTTAAATAAATACGTTACAATATTAACTATAGCATTAATCAAATTTAAATAAATTCATATCAATTTTAAATTTTAGAATTTAATAAGTTGAGTAAAAGAAATCAAATGGGACTTAATTTAGTTTCAAAAAGAAATTAAAGGCATGGAAAAAGGAAAAACAAATTAAACCAATAATTTTTGTAGCAGCAATTGGAAAAACAATAATACATAATTATTATATGGCTCCATAGATTTATAAGAACCATGAGAGATCTAGTCTCAACTCATTCTTTCTTTGAAGCCTCCATAATCCCCTCATCAGAAAAAACATTAGGCAGCTTCCCACAATCATATTTAGGATTCAATAACCTATGAAAAAAATACCTGTAAAATATAAAATCTCTAAAAAATTTCATCCACCAGCCATTCCCGCCCAATTGCACATATCCTGATAAATATGACCCTGTGATTAGGTCCGCGGCCCGCCACCTCCTCTCCTTCACATACTTTCCGATTCCAATTGCAACCTCCCGATGCACAACCCCGCCGTGTTTTATAAGTGATTCACCAATATGTCGGCCTAGGACAACCGCGTCTTCTAGGGCAGAACAACCACCTTGGCCTAGGTCTGGCGTCATAGGGTGCATGGCATCACCAGCTAATGTGACAGTGCCTTTGCATAAGTTTTTGAATAGTAGGTCCCAAGGAAACCTCATTGTAAGTGGGGCCGACGTTAGGGTGGAGAGGTCGGAATGTTGAAAAATGTTTCTGTACATTGGTGGGAATTTTTTTGCAAAGTTGCCGATAACTTCTTTTAGTAGCCATTCCGATTTTCTTTGTAACATGTTGTTACCTAGAAATGTAAAGTTTTATTTGGTTAGCGGATTTGTTGATAGAAAATATATGAAGGGAAAAAAAAATAATTAATTCGATCGTTTACATGGTTTCAGAGGCTAGATTTGCCTAACTTTTGAGATATTTTTAAATTTAAAAATAATGTTAGCTAACTAGATAAAAGTTGAAGGAAATTAATATTTTCACATGACTTTTTAATATTTTCACATGAAAAACGTTGTTATAGATCCTATAGCGACGATTAATTATCTTGACAAAACTTTACCAGATTGTATAATACAATCATGTAGAGTTTTATCTAGTTAACTAACAATTTCTTTAAGTTGGATTAAAATTTGGACAGACACAAAAGTGTTAGGAGTGATAAGTTCTAAAACTTTACAATTCTATAGAAATGTTTAACAGTGTATTTGGGTTGGTACTCTCTTAAGCAATTTGATGGTTAGTACGTACAAGCTCAGTAACATGTACAAAGTACGGGTAAACCTAAAAATGATTTATTGAATACTCCCTACATCCTATTATATCTGACGTTTTATAAATTTTCACATAGATTAAGAATAAATGTAATTTTACTATTTTACCCTTAATTAATATTTTGATCTCATTTAATTCTCCATTAACACGAGACTTAATTTCACACTCTCTCTCCTAATTAAGGACCTTTCACATCCTAACCGGCGATCTTTGTACCTTTTCTCAGCTGTACGTTAAATCACTGTTTCACATCCTAATCGGTGATCTTTGTACCTTTTCAAATATATATATTTTTATTTTTATCTAGAAATTCTGGTAATGGAAACAGTGATTTAACGTGGGGTGAAGGAGTATTATTAATTACCCGTCGAATTCCGATCGCAAATGGAGCGATCCGATTGCTGATTAGGCGGAGGAGCTAGAAATGAAGCAACGCCATTAATGATGGTGGAGAAGGGAGGGTAGAGAAGAATAGCCATTAATAGTGGTGGAGAAGGAAGGGTAGAGAAGGAAACAAATAGGTAAAGTAGTCTTGATTTTGTAAAACGTCAAATATTTTGGAGAAAAAAACACTCTAAAACGTCATATATAATGGGATGGAGGGAGTAAGATTTATATGACATATATTTGTATAATTTCAAATGACTTCATTACAATGTCATTTTAATTGGAATAAGAAAAAGAAAAAGGGATACAAATAACAATGCATTTAGTATATGAATTTGAGAAGTCTATTATAAATGAATTTAGGACACGTAAAAATAGGAAAATTAAAAAAAACTTTTGGGTAGGTTGCTGAATCACAAAACAAAAAAAAACAAAAAAAAAATTATTTCTCAAATTACTGAGTTAACTCGGGACCAACGAAAACGACTCGCTACCTGTCTTGTCATATTTAATTTGGTATTGATTTAGATTCTAAAGTTGTTTAAGAGTTAAATAGATTAGGATCCCTCAATTTAGGATCTCCTCCATTACACATATTCTCCAATTTCTCCTAATACAGTTTTAGTGATGCAAAATATTACATTCAGTGAAAATATTCATTACAATAAAATGTCTCTTAACAATTATGTCACCGAAAGTGTAGCTAAATGTGTATTTTGATAAATTAGAGGATAAATGTAATGGACGAATCTCAATCCCTTTTCATTAGTTTTCCCCCAATACATATTTAGTGATATAATATTATATTTAGAGACACAATTAGATTTGTCGCAAATAATTATATCGCTGATACCACCGCTAAAAATAATATTTGTGTCACTAAATGTATATTTGAAGAAATCGGGTGAAAAGTGTTATAGTTGAGATCTTAATTCGAATTATATGATCTAATTGATTAATGGGCCAATGAAGCCTTTGCCTTTAGGGTTAAACTTGCTACTGACTAGGAACCAATAAAGCTCCTTATCATTGAGAGGAACAAAACCTCCCCTTGTGCCCACTTCAGAAAATTGTTGAAACTGTTGCTTAAACCCATGGCCCTGTGGACACACTGCTAGCCCACGGACAGCAAATCGACCGGAACTCACTGGCTGTCCAAGTCCTAGCCAGTGAGCCACCATTGAGTTCACCCCATCACAACCTATCAAAATCTGCATTTGCCATAACATTAGTGCTGTATTTGAGCTACATTAATCTTGGGCCTTAACTTGTGCCTCAATGTGGGATTTGTAACGAGTTATGGTTACCTTGGTTTTGATGGAAATTCCATCTTCCATTTGGAGAGTAACAAAGGATGAGCCTCCTAGATTATGGGCCTCAATGGAGTCCAGCTTTGAAGAGAAACGGATCGTCTAAGTTGGTAGTTCTTCTACCAGAGACTCTAACAAGGCCTTTCGGTGAACTGTTGTAGGCCCAGTTCCACCTCTGGTTCAAGCATAATTTATCATATATTGATAAATTTTGAAAATTAATTTATATATTGATTAATTTTATGTTGAATTTGAATTGCAATTAAAGTGAAAATACAAGCAACTAAATAAAACAGTAATATGTGACTTCTACGTGAGTATTTAATATCAACTTAAATTTATAGTCATATATAACAACACTTTATAATTTTGAGTAATTAAAGTGGAACATACCTTAAACTTCAAAACATTACTCACTCTGTCTACAAATTGACTAAAGTATTACTCCTTCTGTCCAATTTTATTTGTCCTAATTGATTTTTTAAAATTAAATTGATGAATTTTAAAATTAATAATTAAACAAATGTACTATAAATTTTAAAATCAAATAAGTTGACTTTGATAGTATATTATATGTACTTTCTTATAATAATACTTTTGTGTCTATATCTAATAAACTTATGAATAATTTATTAATTCTAAACATTGTCAATTTGACCATAAAAAATTAATTAGGACAAATAAAATAGGACGGAAGGAGTATTTCATAAAAGATATCTTAAGTACATAATTCAAATACAAAATATTATCTAAAATTTATTTTTAAGGATGGATTCCTATTTTCAAAAAAGGAGAAAAATCTTTAATTAATTAATGTACTAATGCTGCGTTTGGATTGAAGGAATGAAATGGAAAGTGGAATAATTTATTCCAGTCCAGTTTGAATCAGTTATTTCATACTATCCCTCTCCTAAGAAATAAATTTCATAAATTTGGGAAAAATAAGAATGGTTCAATCCATTCTAATCGTAACCAAACACAATTTTTTTTATTCCATAAGAATGAGTCATTCTATTTCTATTTTTATTACTCTAATCCAAACTTAGCATTAGTGCGGTCCATAGTGGATAGATGAGATTTTATTTATTTATCCTCTCTTGGCAACTTCATTATTAAAAATTTTTGCATTATTGAGGACTCCAACTTTTACTTGAAGCGCAAATTTTGGGCCATAAATGTAGCTTTATGAAAACTGGACTCAGGTATGAATTGCATTGAAAACGAATTCATGACAATAAATATAATAAACTTCAAAAAAAAGGAAAATACACCCCTTTTGATGTGTTTATGTATATTTGAATTAATTTATTTTTATTTTTAATAAATGTGTCGTGCTTGAACATTGTAAAAATCGTGTCAAATTAAGTTGAAGTAAACCAAGTAAATGGACGGGTGTGGGCGGACTTCTACGAACATAAGTGACTTTGAATTTATATGGGTTGGTTTAAATGGTTAAAAATTAGGAACAATTACACTTTTTAGTACATTTTTTTAAAATAATTACAACAATAATATACTCATAAAATATTTATACAATTAATACGTAATTTATTTATATAATTAGTGCAATTAAGATTCTTTAATTTAGGGATTACTTATTTAAATACAACAGACATCCAACACATGCATAAATAATTTTTTGCTGCCGGAATCAACACATGTCCTACACCCATACATCCAACATACATATATGATAAACAGTAGTAGGTTATACATAAAGGGAACGACCTGGTTGATACAGAAAGGGAAAAGGAATTGGGAATTGAGGAGAGAGAAACGGCCATGGGAGGAGTATTGAACATCAATTATAAAACAGAGCAACCAAGCTCCAAATCAATCATCAATTGTTCCCTCCCCAATCTGGTTGATAAAACCCAACAAACCCATTAATCAACCCTTACTCATTTGACCCATTCGCTTCTTGTTGAGATCTTACCTTCCGATCCCCCCAAATGGGCGTCTCTGTTCGATTGAGAAGAGGAGAGGGATGAATCGGGTCAGAACGGGTTGGATATGGATAAGGCGATGGTGGATTCTGGTGGGGAGGAATGCGGAAAGAAGAAGAAGAAGAGGGTGAGGAAAAAAGAGGATGATGGATTAAATAATTGTGGGGTTTAAATAATGGATTAAATAATGATGGATTAAATAATTGTGGACAAGAAAGAGGAACGAATCAGGTTTAAGTGGACAAGAAAGAGGATGATTAAGTGTGTTAGCTCTTTAAACTTTGACACACTTGCTCTGTTTCTGAAAGTGGTATTACTTGTTAAAAGATTGTGCAAACATTCATATCAAGGTAACCAAACTTTCATACCAAGGTAACAAACCTTCATATCAAGGTAACCAATCCACATTCACACCTGTAGTTTTTTAATAGTGCAATTGGTAGCCAAACCTTTATACCAAGGTAACCAATTCTGTTTTATTAAGTTACCAATTTATTTTGAATGTAATGCAGTTGGTAGCCAAACTTTCATGCAGTTGGTTGCGAAACTTTCAGACCAAGGTAACCAATTCATACTGCATGTGTGGAGGTAGATTGGTTACCTTGGTATAAAGGTTTGGTTAATTTGATATAAAAGTTTGGTTATCTTTTTAAGAAAGTTTGTAAGTATTTGCATTTGGACAAAAACATTATTAAGGTGACTTTTTGAGCTACTTGGCATGTGGCTTAATCAGTTAGCTTAGGTCTCAAGTGCATGAACCATTTGATTCTGAACCACAGACCCTACATCCTTTCCTCCTCATACCTACCTATTCAAATATTCAACAGAGTTGCAGGAGAGAGAGAAAAAGATAGAAATGGAAGGAATAGAGCACAAGATAATTAGTGTAAACGGGCTAAACATTCACATAGCAGAAAAAGGTAAAGTCCCATTAGTCCTATTCCTCCACGGCTTCCCCTAGCTCTGGTACTCATGGCGCCACCAGATCAACTTCATGGCTTCCCACAGCTACCGTGCGGTGGCGCCCGATCTCCGCGGCTACGGCAACACCATCGGCGCACCCATCGACGACGCCATCAAGTTCTCCGTCCTCCACATCGTTGGTGACCTGGTGGCGCTACTGGATGCAATCACACCGGAGCAGAGGATAAGAAGGTGTTTGTAGTGGGGCATGATTGGGGTGCACAAATTATAAATAAATATTGGAAAGTGTATTATTTTTGTAATTATTTTGTGGATGCACTAATAGTGTAATTACTTACTAAATATTGTATATTATTGTAAAGGACCCTAAAAACTAAGCCGGCTATAAGTGGGCGATAATAAATGGATATGCGTTAACCCATATATCAATTTTTCTTCTAATTTTTGTTTTTTTTTAAAAAATAATGTTGAACGTTATAAAAAAAAGTCTCACTTTTAATTTTTATATATATATATATATATATATATATATATATATATATATATATATATATATACGGTTCGGATCAAGTGCATACCCCTTATCTTACTCACCCGTGCTCACCCCCTTTAGGCGACGGTTTCGGTCATACAACCGTCGTCTATACTTTTAGCGACGCTATATGTTGTCCGTCGCTAAAAGTATAGACGACGGTTGTATGATCAAAATCGTCGCCTAAAGGGGGGTGAGCACGGGTGAGTAAGCTATTATATATATATAATATCGATCCGGATCAAGTGCATACCCCTTATCTTACTCACACGTGCTCACCTTCCTTTAGGCGACGATTTTGGTCATACAACCGTCGTCTATACTTTTAGCGACGGACAACATATAGCGTCGCTAAAAGTATAGACGACGGTTGTATGACCGAAATCGTCGCCTAAAGGGGGGTGAGCACGAGTGAGTAAGATAAGGGGTATGCACTTGATCCTTGATCATATATATATATATATATATATATATATATATAGGAAATGATCCATAACTTCTGTTAGCTATAAGCATTATTCCAGCTGACTCATCTCCTGCCGTCCAAAAGAAGATCTAAGGGTTGGGTTGGGGTCAGCCGCTACTCCCTCTAGCTGTCAGTCAAATTCTTTTATGTTGGTCGTTACTTCCTCTAGCGGCCAGTCAAAACGACCGCATTTTGACTGGCCGCTAGACGAAGTAGCGGCCAACATAAAAGAATTTGGCTTAATCAGGAACTTAAAATAATTATAATTTAAATTAAAAAAATATAACTAATTAATACTTCACTCTCTAATTGGTTCACAAATAAGTAGACTAATATAATGAATAGTACTTGATTAAGTAATTTGGGAGTAGTAGTTGAATATGTAATTTATTTGAGTAGAAATATAATATAAACTCAATCACTATTTCCTATTTATAATTAAAAATTATAAGACAATAATTAGTAATTATCCTTATACGTACTTATTTTATTAATTAGTATTATTGATAATCCATATAAGAAATAGTGATTGAGTTTATATTATATTCATACTCAAATGAGTTTAAGTCCCTGATTAAGCCAAATCCTAACTACTCGGTTTATAATTCTTTATTGTAACAACTTGGAATTTTGGATTATTCAGAATTTAGGTTTAAAGAATTAGTTATTAATAAAATGAATTTTTATTAATACTATTCTGTGCTAAGTGTTTATTAATCGTTCTATGACCTAGGATGATTATAAGTCGGGAGTATTCTGGCTACGAACTAGTTTAAGCGAGTAAGAATTTTCAAGACGAAAATAGAATTTTTTCGGGAACAAAAATATTTTCGGGAAAAAAGACGAAATAGGCACTATTCATCAATTTCTGCTCGGAGTTTTATTTTAAAATTTCGAGAAGTTATTGATTACGTAAAATAATGAGACGTGATGGAATATTCAATATTATTTCAGTTATGGCAAAAATGAAATTTTCGCCTGCAGACTCAAAATTTCCGAGAATTTTATGAGTATGTATAATAACTAGGGTTATTATGCGTGAGAGATACGAGTATAATACTAGTTATTATATGAGTATAGTACGAAGATTAGTACGACGTATAATACGAATATCGTATGAACGATATACGAACAGAATACGAGAATGGAATGTGTAGAATACGACTAAGTCTTAATGGACTTTGAGTTCATGGACTTTGTATAATCCAATTGGACTTGGATTATGTCAAGCCCAATGATTTGTGAAATCAAGCACAAGATAGGCCCAATAAGAATTAGGGTTAAGGCCCAAACCAAGAAAAGAAATCGCGGATCGAACCGATGGGTAAACAGATGGGTAATAACCATTGGGGCAACCCATGGGCATGTAGGCCGGTCACTTGGCCACCAAGTAAGGGTGGAGGCCAAGTTTACTTGGTGATTAAGTGTTGGAGGAGGTGGGAATAGTAAGGAGGTGGGGGCGAAATGACCAATTTGCCCTAAGCTTTGGTTTTCTATAAATAGGAAGCTAGATTTCATTTTTTAAGATTTTGAAAATCCTATAATTAGAGAGAGAGAGAGAGAGAGCTCGGATGAAGAGGGAGAAGGAAGAGATTGAGCATGAAGGCTCGGATCAAAAGTGATCGTGAAATAGAAAAGCTCGCAAATCGCCGGCTTTGTATAACGGAAGAAGAATAAAGAAGAACGGTAATCCGAACCTTAGTTTCTTCTAATATTTTCTTTAAGTTTTTATGTTCAAAAACATAGCTTAATGAGAATAGGGAGAAGATAATGTTAGAAATGATTTCATATGGTTGAAATCATGAGAAAAGAAGAAATAAGGAATTAGAAATTTAGTTTATAAATTTCTTAAGGAAGTATAAGATTCGTAAGGATTTTGAGCGATCCGAATGAATCTTATGAACGAGTAGGTGAAATAAGTAAGGAATGATATTTTATAACATCAAATTCCAAGAAAAATTAGAATCGTAATCCAAAATATCGATTAAAATGAAGAACGAACGAAGAACGCGAAGAACACGAAGAACGTTGTTGATGGACAAATTTAAAACCATCGCAGGATAACTGTTGTTGATGGACAAGTTTAAAACCATCGTAGGATAATTGTTGTTGATGGACAAGCTTAAAACCATCGCGTATAAGTTAGTTGCTTATTGCTTGGTTAGAAAAGGTAGAAACGTTCATGAAGAACGGATTAAAACGTAGCTATAACGAAGTTATGGCGAAATTTTCGTAAAAGATGAACAAGTATTAGGAAGTTAGTAAATGAACCTGAATGTATAGGGTTTCATAAGAAAGTAAGAGAATATAGAAAACGTGAGTCGTGGACTCAAGAATGAACGAGTTCCGAGTTCGGATGATCGAATTTCGGACGAACGGGCGAAGAACGTTAAAAGCGTAAAAATGACCAAAGGATGAAGATTAAGCCAATTGAATGGCATGTTAACGGATTCATAACGAAGTTCTGTCTGAGGGGTATTGAAGTATGTAAGAAAAGGAAGAGAATGGCTTTGGAACGACCTCGTTCTGAGTTATAACGAAGAAGTTATGAGATTGGGAAGTAAGCGTCTCGAATCGAAGTTAAGACTTGGAAAAATTTCTAGAGTTTTGGCTCGGCGCCGCAGCGTCGGCTAAGATTGTAGAAGTGGCGCCGCAGCGCGAGCTCGGATCCTTAGGTACTGTGAGTTGGCGCTGCAGCACGAGAGATAACGAAGGGTTTGGCGCCGCAACGCCAGATCGACCAAGGGAAGAGAGAGACGTAGGTAGCACCACAGCGCGAGAGAAAGGAAGGGGCACGGCGCCGCAGCGCCGGTGCAGGGCAAGGCCCAGAAATGAGACTTTATGTGCTCAATTACTGGGGGATGTGCAAGAAAGAATTATAAACATCTAGTTCACGTAATGTAACACTTAATCAAGTGTTCTAAACCTTTATTAAAGGTTGAACGAAAAGATTAAAAGAGATTAAAAGATAGAGAATGTAAGCACTAGATTACGTAACCGATATCCGGGGACCGTAGTCATAATGAACAAACGTGAGGGATTGCTATGATTGCGACGCCTTAGACGTTGAGTGATGAAGGTAATTAATAACATTCCGATGTTATGTCATGGTAAGGGGAGATATGTGTAAAGTGTTTAAATGCTATAAATGCAACGTTGTTGCGATGAACGGTCGGTCTTAGCATACAACGAACGGTATGGCTTCGACATTAAGAAAGAATAATGAACATGGGGTTCATGGGATGGATAACGATGTAGAGCAATTAAAACCTTGAGTGAAGGTTGAATGAGAGATTAAGAGACGAGCAACGTAAACGTGGAATACGTAAGTGATCCTCGTGAATCGTAATCACGTCGGACGAACGTTCTAAGTATACAATGGTGGTATGACTTAGACGTTGACGAAAGTAGTAAGTAAGATATGATTTATCAAGAAAAGCCATAACGAATGGTAATGAGATTAATGAAAGACCAAGGGTGAGTCGGATAAAGAATGTTGGAATGAAGTAAGCATTAAACACTTTAACCAACGTAAGGGTTGAGTGTACGTGAATATTAAACGGGCAGAACCTACACTCCGTGTATGGTTTGACCGTAAGGTAATGAAGACTAAGATTTAACCATGAACGGTGAAGAAAATGAATGGAAGATAATAACGTATAACGTTAAGAAGCCGAGTTAGTAGTTTTAACTTGGATAACGTTCCGAGTCGAGTGAACCAGACGTGGTAAGATAAGAATAAGGGATTGTAAAATTTTTCACGCTATGACCTCATAGTATTGACATTGAATGATCGCTCTGAGTTTACGAAGGACTGTATGACTTAGACGATAAATAATGAATCCTGAGGTATGTCATTTAGTTGCCAGAAAGTCGTAAGGAATATGAATTTGACTTAACGAACATTTTAGTTTAATGGTTCGAATAAGTTAAGAGAAGTTAGGTTGTGGTACAATCGTAACCTTTGACGGTTGACATATAGGAGCTGGGCTGAACAATTCCTTCAGAGAGCGAAGGTATATACAAAACTGGCAACCGATCTAACTCACTGTGTGGGCAGTGTAGATGTGACGGGAACTTGTTTGTTGGTTGTTTGTGGAAAACCACTCAGAGTACCATATGGACTACTAGTAGAGACACGATGTGTGCTGAGTCCTAGGAGAGTTATAAGAAGAAGATAAGAAGGTAAATCATCCAAGATGAGAAATGTATGAATAAGACATCTCCGTATGTCATAAAGCTGTAAACTGGTAATGAAAGTTAATCGCGTAAGCTTAAATTATAAGAACGCGAACCTTAAGAAGTAAAGTTCAGTAAACCAATGCGTAAGTCAAGTATATGACTAATTGGTATACGTGCTATTTTCTTATGTGCTACATAGGAATTGGAATGAGCAGTTCAGCGTAAACTATAAGTTGTAGCTGTGCGTAAGGCAAGTTTTTCTAACTTCATTCATATTTTACATGAATGCTAGTTTCTTAAACTTTTCAGATGTTGAACTTGAGAAGTTCTGTATGTGCGCGAATGTGTGATATTTGTACAAAGTGATAGAACGTATGAGGCCTGGTGTCACAATGTGAACACTTCGGTGTTTCTTTGAGATGAACTGTTCTGTGATTGAACTGTTCAATACAAGTATGTTCTGTTTATACATGAACCGTTATTGTTAAGTATGTGCTAATAATTCTAGCCAGATAGGATATGTATGGAAAAAGGTAGAAGAATGAAAGTAGTGTAAAGTGTATGTGATGAATGTTGTAAAATGATAGGAATCGAGACTATTCCTATTATTCAAGCTGCTTCATAACCTTTGTTCGGTTATTGAAGTTCTGAAAAATGTTTAAACTCTTGAAGTTGTTTGTTCAACTGTTATGACTTGCTGGGCAATTGAATGCTCACACTTGCTTTAAATGAAAAATATTTTCAGCGAACGATGTTAGAAAGAACTTAAGGATCCCGTAAAGATCAAGTTGATCGGTATCCAAACGAAGTGTCATTCAGTATGTGAATGTGCGTGAAAAGCAAGTGAAGACTTGTAATATAGAGTGATAGAATTAAACTATAGACTAGTTTAATGAACGTTTATGTATCCTTGATGGCGGATGAAAGTCACTTGTGCAAGATGTAAAGAATAATGTAATTATCATTATTTGTAATGAAAGAGGTTTTAAGGTTTCGAGAACCTGGGATTTGAGAATGTATGTTATTATATGTAACTATATAATGATGTGTGTTTGGAAGGAGATGGGATCGTGATGCACGGAATCTGATTGTGAAAGTAGACCGAATTTCGGGGCGTTACAGATTGGTATCAAAGCTATAGGTTATAACTCTTAGGTAAGAGTACCTAAGACTATAATCGTAGAGAGAAGGATAAGAAAATCGTTAAGTTAAACGATTAAGGAAGAAGATCAACACGTGATCATAGTAAATCATAGTAACAGAGGAGCTGTTAAACGATGAATGATTTATAGCTAATGCTATGAATGAACGGTACTACGAAGTAGTACGAGAAGAAGAACTCAGATTGAGTTGTAAAGGATAGCATACGAATTAAAGAAAATTTATATTAAGTAAAGAGAATTTTAGAAGTTGTAAGATTTCAATTGAGGACTCATGTGATGGCTGAGTTGTATGAACCTTTGTAATGGGCAGAGGTTTGTGCTTTGGTGTAACAACTACTCAGTTTATTACAGTGATAATCATTGGAATTAGTCGCGCTATTAAGATATATATGACGAGAAGGTGAATCTTTTCTCATGTATATACTTGATAGGTAGAGAACGATAAGGTAGGTACGAGTTCTTGAAACTCATACTTATGGTAAGTTCGTAACTCATAATAATATGGTATGTTTTCGAACGTCTCAGCGAATGGACGCTTAAGGTCTGTCTGGATGTTCTTAAACTCGTACTATTATGGAAAGTTCCTGAACTCATAATGTGTGGTAAGTTAATAGACTATACTAAGGTATAGGAATGTTTAGACTGAAAACGAAGTATTTTCAGTAGACTTAGCATTAAAGGTGCTAGAGAAGTTTAAGTATTGTTGCAGTAAGACAATGAAGGAAGATGGAGAATAGGATATTTCAAATCCTCTAGCTATGCTAGATTTCGAAGTTTATTGAAATCGTGCTGATATGTACATTTTGAAAAAGGAAAGGATTGGTTCAACTTTTTGAAAGCAATGGATTTTAAAAGAGCTGTTCTTGGTATGTCTATGCTAATTGTTTAGGCTAGACAGAAGTTGATTTAAAAATATCAAAAAGAATTTTTATATCATCCGTACATTTGATCCAAGGGTGCTAAAAAGATGGAGTCGTTAATGCAATTGAACCTGGTGGGATGTGATCTTAGGATCAACAAACCACTGTGGTATGATGTATAATGACAAAGTCATAAACTAACGAAGTCCTCAACGTACTGTGAAGAGTACGGTATCATGACGTCATAAAACGTTTTGATGTATTGCGAAAAGAATTTAAAGAAGTAGTCAATGTCAATTGAGTTGACTAGACAAATGTTTCAAGTTGATGTCCAATTTATTGGTATGGTCTAAGCTAATTGATTTGGCTAAGACAAATGGTATGTCATGTTATAAGAAAATCGAGCTTTCTTTGAAAAAGTTATGCCAAGCCAAATTGTTTTGGTGCGGAATCTAATGATTAAGTCTGAGGTGAACATACCCCGAAATGGGGATATACGATAGGTTGATCACCTACGTATGGAAAGAGGTAGTTTACCTTCTTTGTGATTGTAAACTTACCGTGGAAATAAAGGTTTACAGCGAAAGGCTGTTTTACCTAGTAAAGAATTCATGGTCAATTTGACCCCTCAGCAAAAGTATGAAATATTTTAAAGGATATTTTATATTCATCGCTATTCCTTCTACTTCATGATTCTTGGTAGGTTATGGAGGTTGGAATGATGGGAAGATAAGAACTTCTTTGAAGAGAAGTTGAGAAGAAGTGTAAGCTAAAATTTCGAGGACGAAATTCTGTGAAGAATGGAAGAATGTGGAAACCCGGGTAAGGGTTTGGTTTTAAGAAATTCCGAGGGCGGAATTTTTATAAGGAGGGAAGAATGTAACAACCTGGAATTTTGGATTATCCAGAATTTAGGTTTAAAGAATTAGTTATTAATAAAATGAATTTTTATTAATACTATTCTGTGCTAAGTGCTTATTAATCGTTCTATGACTTAGGATGATTATAAGTCTGGAGTATTCTGGCTACGAGCTAGTTTAAGCGAGTAAGAATTTTCAAGACGAAAATAGAATTTTTCCGGGACAAAAATATTTTTGGGGAAAAAGATGAAATATGCACTATTCATCAGTTTCTGCTCGGAGTTTTATTTTGAAATTCCGAGAAGTTATTGATTACGTAAAATGATGAGACGTGATGGAATATTCAATAATATTTCAGTTATGGCAAAAACGAAGTTTTCGCCTGCGGACTCAAAACCTAAGGGTTAAGAAAAGTGATTTTCGAGAATTTTATGAGTATGTATAATAACTAGGGTTATTATACGTGAGAAATATGAGTATAATACTAGTTATTATACAAGTATAGTACGAAGATTAGTACGACGTATAATACGAATATCGTACGAACGATATACAAACAGAATATGAGAATACGAGAATGGAATGTGTAGAATACGACTAAGTCTTAATGGACTTTGAGTTCATGGACTTTGTAGAATCCAATTGGACTTGGATTATGTCAAGCCCAATGATTTGTGAAATCAAGCACAAGATAGGCTCAATAAGAATTAGGGTTAAGGCCCAAACCAAGAAAAGAAACCGCGGATCGAACCGACGGGTAAACGGATGGGTAATAACCATTGGGGCAACCCATGGGATGACCCATGGGCATGTGGGCCGGCCACTTGGCCACCAAGTAAGGGTGGAGGCCAAGTTTACTTGGTGGCTAAGTGTTGGAGGAGGTGGGAATAGTAAGGAGGTGGGGGCGAAATGACCAATTTTGTGACAACCTCAAAATAGGTCCATTCCATCCAACCTATTCTGAGTCGCCAAATACATGGTACAGAAAACAACTACAACTTTATTACAACAATTGTCGTGCAAAATACAACAACACATATGCTGTGAGTTTGGTTACAAATATATACCAAATGTGACTCATGTCCCAACCGTGGGCAGCACCTTACAATGACACCTTACATAAAGGTATAGTTAAAAACTGTTTTAGAAATTAGAATATTTGGAAAGTGCTCAAGGAAACCTTCGCACATGGGAGGCCATGCGTCTAGGTTATGATAAATATCATATGGCCACAGAATTATCTTTGGTTAACCCAATAGACTCCAAAGAAAAACGAGAAGATTACTATCATATTCTTCCCAATGGTGAGTCTTCTCTTGACTTATCATTATCTCCACTGTCTTTAATCGTGAATTATACTTCAAACAAACACCAAGATTATATAGGTAGTGCTCGTAGATATACTCAGCAAGTGGATGTGCACAACCGTATCTTATGATGACACGATGTTGTATGTCATTAGACATCTTGTATGATAGTGACAAAACACCCTTCCAACGTTGGGTTTGCCTCACCCTATTTGATTCACCAAATATAACTACTAAATGATGACCACCGTTCTATTCTCCTGTTACCCCCGCTCGACCTAGCTACACTCTTATTACTTGAAAGAAATTATGAAACAGAAGGGTGAGCACAACTAGCCCAGTAAAGAATATCATTACTAAAGATAAATAAATTATCAATAGCCTTCAACAGTAATAAATCAGAGATTTAGAACATATGGTTGATGATAAAAATTTTCAACCATAGTTGCAGCGGAACGAGCAATCCATTAGAAGAGTCAAATAGACTATAAAGTCTATTATCTTCTCCACGTTAAAAGCTCACCAACAATATTTTATCCCTGTAACGTCAATCAACAGTTCATTTCCACAATCATATGAATAACTCATAATCATAATTGTGATTCTAAATTCCTCTTCTCATCCAGGACGAAGATAATTTTCATCACCTATCTTTACCTGAAACATCAAAGATCATGGTTACACCAAATCACATTTCTTGATCATAATTATACTAATAACTTCATCTTTGCACTACGGGCCAAAGATATTCGTCACCAGTTCATCTTTGCACTACTGGCCAAAGATATTCAACAACAGGTCATCTTTGCACTACGGGCCAAAGATATTCATCACCAGTTCATCTTTGCACTATAGGCCAAAGATATTCAACAACAGTTCATATTTGCACTACAGGCCAAAGATATTCAACAACAGTTCATATTTGCACTACAGGCCAAATATATTCATCAACAGTTCATATTTGCACTACAGGCCAAATATATTTATTTCTTAAAGAAATATATAATCATTTCAGAATTTATATAAGCAATAATTATAACCATGTTGATCAATTCACCTTTGCACTTAAGCTAAAGATATTCAATTATAAATTCAATGGTCATGATCATACCAGTCAACAATTCAACTTTGTACTACTGGCCAAAGGAAACCCATAGTCATGATCATACCAAAAATCTACCCATCTTTACACTCAAGTCAAAGAGAAATATCATCATTAGGATTATAAAAATGTTATATATGATAATAAAATCAATATAATCAACATATAGATTTAATCTCAATAGTAATATTCATAAATCAACTATAATTTGGTCAAAAAAAAGAAACTAATTTTGTCGTGAATAGTAACTTGTGAATAGTAAATCATAAATAGTAACTCGACATGAAAAAGGTAGAAATTCCACAATAAAATCCATACCAAGATTTCGGTATAATGATATTGAAAGAATAACATTTCTTAAACTTATAAACAATTTATTTTAATTGTTTATACTTTACTAAATAATGCATTTAATCATCCTAAAATGCCAAAATCATAAGATTTCATCACCAATAACCAAAAACCCTCATCAAAAATCTGCATATACCTCATATAGGATTCTCAAACCATAAAATCCTATTTTCTAATTTTCTTACTTCACATAACATATTTAATTCATTTACTCATAACTAGTTTATTTTCATGAAAAATACCAAATCAGTTCCAAAAATATTTTTTTTTCTGGGATTTAGCAGAATATAGTCTCATATTAAACATATATTTTTTCAGAATTTTTAAGACTCATTTACTATCTTTCATATAGCCAAAACCACCGAATATTTAGACATTTATCATAAATTGTACTTTTATCCAAAAATTTCAAAATTCACAGAGCACACTGATATTATATATATATATATATATATATATATATATATATATATATATATATATATATATATATATATATATATATATATATATATATACTTTCAATAAAAATTTCATCAATTTTGGAGTTAACCATAAGGAGTTATAAGCGGTTACTTTTAAAATAGTCTTTTCTCATAAAATTCATAACTCTTAATCTATACATCCAAAAATTACCATTTTTGGACACAATCAATAAAACTCATCAAAATATCATTTCAAATTTTTCCAGAATTTTCTGAAGGACGGAAGAAGTATGAACTGAAAAACATAATAACCCTTAAAATCCATTACCTCAAAAGAGCAGTACTTCGGAGAAAAAACCGGAGGAAACTTCTACTAAATAGCAACTCTCAAGTATCTAAATACTCTCAAAAATATGCTTGATAAAATAGAGAGAAAGAAAAATTATTTCTGGTGTGATTTTCAATTCTAACTTAAGCATCTATTTATAGAAAAATGCTAGAACGTCAAAGGAGACTAAATAATAAACTAATATTATTTCTTTTCCCATTTTCTACGCATGCAAGCTAGCCACCACCTTTGACAAAGAAAATCAGCAGCCCACATGGGAATTCATCACCAACCAAAGAGTGGGTCCCACCCATAATTTAATAAAAATTATTTTATTTTCTGAAACTTCAGTAATTCATAATAAATAGTCCTTTATCAGAAAAATTCAAAACTGACGTGTTTCCATAAGAAATTTAATTCTCTACAACTTTGTAGAAGAAAGTTTTTTCAAATTCTAAGCCAAAATATCCGAAATCTATAAACGGATGATTTTTAATACCTCCACACCGACAAAATACTTGATAAAACACCTCAGTATTAATTCCTTCATTTTTATCCACATAAAAATTAATATATCCATCATTTATATCCACATAAAATAAATATTTCATTATCATATAAATCAATAATTAATTATTCACAAATAATACTAAAGAATCGCAATAATGACAACCAGACAGTTCCCAGGAAAGAGGGGGCTTTCCGATAAGGATTTCTCCTTACCGGCGCGCAATTAGGTGACCAAACCTCTCCTTAGACAGAACTTTCTAGACATTGCCAATAATATTATCTAATAATATTATTCAAATAATATGAATTATTGATCTGATAATGGGAAATACTGTGCAATGACAATTATTGTGCAACAATAATATAAAATATCAACGCAGCAATTATTGAATCAATAAAATAAAATATTGAACAGTAATTATTGTAACAATTATTGAGTAGTGCCTTCTTACGTAAGAATCAATAATTTCAAAAATACTGTGTAAAACCGTGTGCTACTGTGCAAACACGCGTATTACTGTATTTTAACCACCGGGTATTCCAACAGTGTTAACGGTAACGATTACGCCGTTATTTATAAAAATTTAAATTTGTCGTTTTCTTCATCCGACAGTTATTCGTTATGGGGCCCACAAATGGCTGCGCCGTCGTACGAATATTCCCCGACAGAAAGAATATTCCACGACCAAATGAATATTCTCCAACAACAATGAATATTTTATAACCACTTGCGTATTTTGAAAGAATTCATATATCACCCTTAACTTTAATTTTTTATCAATTTAACCATTTACTGAATCGTAATTATAAGAAAAATTGAATACTTTTATTTCATAAAATTCGGGGTCTTACAATCTCCCCTCCTTATGAAATTTCGTCCCCAAAATTTACTTACCTGGTATTTCAAAGAGTTGAGAATACCTTGCTTTCATTTCAGATTACATCTTCCCTATCATCATGATTTCTCCATTGCTCATCTCCTGTATTTCAGATATTATTCTAGAATACAGCTTCAAAACAAGGGTTAATTGAACAAATTAACATATCACATAATATCCGTATAATATGACCGACCAACAATTAAGCTTAGGTAGGACACACTAGCGAATTATTTACTCATCTCTCCCTTCCTAGTTATATTTCCCGATCTCCGCCAGAGACCATATCCCTAAGCTCTGATACCAAATGTGATAACCCCAAAATAGGTCAATTCCATCCAACCTATTCTGAGTCACCAAATATATGGTACAGAAAACAACTACAACTTTATTGCAACAATTGTCGTGCAAAATATAACAACACATATGATGTGAGTTTGGATACAAATATATATCAAATGTGACTCATGTCCCAACCGTGGACAGCACCTCACAATGACACCTTACATAAAGGTATAGTCAAAAATTGTTTTAGAAATTAGAGTCTTTGGGAAGTGCTCAAGGAAACCTTCGTACATGGGAGGCCATACGTCTAGGTTATGATAGATATCATATGGCCACAGAATTATCCTTGGTTGACCCAATAGACTCCAAAGAAAAACGAGAAGATTACTATCATATTCTTCCCAATGGTGAGTCTTCTCTTGACTTATCATTATCTCCACTGTCTTTAATCGTGAATTATACTTCAAACAAACACCAAGATTATATAGGTAGTGCTCGTAGATATACTCAGCAAGTGGATGTGCACAACCGTGTCTTATGATGACACGATGTTGTATGTCATTAGACATCTTGTATGATAGTGACAAAACACCCTTCCAACGTTGGGTTTGCCTCACCCTATTTGATTCACCAAATATAACTACTAAATGATGACCACCGTTCTATTTCCCTGTTACCCCCGCTCGACCCAGCTACACTCTTATTACCTGAACGGAATTGTGAAACAGAAAGGTTAGCACAACTAGCCCAGTAAAGAATATCATTACTAAAGATAAATAAATTATCAATAGCCTTCTACAGTAATAAATCAGAGATTTAGAACATATGATAGATGATAAAAATTTTCAACCATAGTTGCAGCGGAACGAGCAATCCATTAGAAGAGTCAAATAGACTATAAAGTCTATTATCTTCTCCACGTTAAAAGTTCACCAACAATATTTTATCCATGTAACGTCAATCAACAGTTCATTTCCACAATCATATGAATAACTCATAATCATAATTGTGATTCTAAATTCCTCTTCTCATCCAGGACGAAGATAATTTTCATCACCTATCTTTACCTGAAACATCAAAGATCATGGTTACACCAAATCACATTTAATGTTCATAATTATACTAATAACTTCATCTTTGCACTATGGGCCAAAGATATTCGTCACCAGTTCATCTTTGCACTACTGACCAAAGATATTCAACAACAGGTCATCTTTGCACTATGGGCCAAAGATATTCATCACTAGTTCATCTTTGCACTACAGGCCAAAGATATTCAATAACAGTTTATATTTGCACTACAGGCCAAATATATTCATCAACAGTTCATATTTGCACTACAGGCCAAATATATTAATTTCTCAAAGAAATATATAATCATTTCAGAATTTATATAATATTTATATAATCATTTCGTCACCAGTTCATCTTTGCACTACTGGCCAAAGATATTCAACAACAGTCATCTTTGCACTACGGGCCAAAGATATTCATCACCAGTTCATCTTTGCACTATAGGCCAAAGATATTCAACAACAGTTCATATTTGCACTACAGGCCAAAGATATTCAACAACAGTTCATATTTGCACTACAGGCCAAATATATTCATCAACAGTTCATATTTGCACTACAGGCCAAATATATTTATTTCTTAAAAAAATATATAATCATTTCAGAATTTATATAAACAATAATTATAACCATGTTGATCAATTCACCTTTGCACTTAAGCTAAAAATATTCAATTATAAATTTAATGGTCATGATCATACCAGTAAACAATTCAACTTTGCACTACTGGCCAAAGAAAATCCATAGTCATGATCATACCAAAAATTTACCCATCTTTACACTCAAGTCAAAGAGAAATATCATCATTAGGGTTATAAAAATGTTATATATGATAATAAAATCAATATAATCAACATATAGATTTAATCTCAAGAGTAATATTCATAAATCAACTATAATTTGGTCAGAAAAAGAAACCAATTTTGTCGTGAATAGTAACTCGTGAATAGTAACTCATGAATAGTAACTCGACATGAAAAAGGTAGAAATTTCACAATAAAATTCATACCAATATTTCGGTATAATGATATTGAAAGAATAACATTTCTTAAACTTATAAACAATTTATTTTAATTGTTTACACTTTACTAAATAATGCATTTAATCATCCTAAAATGCCAAACTCATAAGATTTCATCACCAATAATCAAAAACCCTCATCAAAAATCTGCATATACATCATATAGGATTCTCAAGCCATAAAATCTTATTTTTCAATTTTCTTACTTCACATAACATATTTAATTCATTTACTCATAACTAGTCTATTTTCATGAAAAATACCAAATCAGATCCAAAAATATTTCTTTTCTGAGATTTAGTAGAATATAGTCACATATTGAACATATATTTTTCTCAGAATTTTTAAGACTCATTTACTATTTTTCATATGGCCAAAACCACTGAATATTTAGACATTTATCATAAATTGTACTTTTATCTAAAAATTTCGAAATTCACAGAGTACACTGATATATATATATATATATATATATATATATATATATATATATATATATATATATACTTCCAATAAAAATTTCATCAATTTTAGAGTTAACCACAATGAGTTATAAGCGGTTACTTTTAAAATAGTCTTTTCTCATAAAATTCATAACTCTTAATCTATACATCCAAAAATTACTATTTTTGGTCACAATCAATAAAACTCATCAAAATATTGTTTTAAATTTTTCCAAAATTTTCTGAAGGACGGAAGAAGTACGAACTGAAAAACATAAGAACCCTTAAAATCCCTTACCTCAAAAGAGCAGTACTTCGGAGGAAAAACCGGAGGAAACTTCTACTAAATAGCAACTCTCAAGTATCTAAATACTCTCAAAAATATTCTTGATAATATAGAGAGAAAGAAAACTTATTTCTGGTGTGATTTTCAATTCTAACTTAAGCATCTATTTATAGAAAAATGTTAGAATGTCAAAGGAGACTAAATAATAAACTAATATTATTTCTTTTCCCATTTTCTAAGCATGAAAACTAGCCACCACCTTTGACAAAAAAAATAGCAGCCCACATGGGAATTCATCACCAACCAAAGAGTGGGTCCCACCCATAATTTAATAAAAATTATTTTATTTTCTGAAACTTTAGTAATTCATAATAAATAACCATGTAGAAGAAACTTTTTCCAAATTCCAAACCAAAAATATCCGAAATCTATAAACGGATGATTTTTAATACCTCCACACCGATAAAATACTTGATAAAATACCTCAGCATTAATTCTTTCATTTTTATCCACATAAAAATAAATATATCCATCATTTATATCCACATAAAATAAATATCTCCTTATCATATAAATCAATAATTAATTATTCACAAATAATATTAAAGAATCACAATAATGACAACCAGGCAGTTCCTAGGAAAGAGGGGGCTTTCCGATAAGGATTTCTCCTTACTGGCGCGCAATTAGGTGACCAAACCTCTCCTTAGATAGAACTTTCTAGACATTGCCAATAATGTTATCTAATAATATTATTCAAATAATATGAATTATTGATCTGATAATGGGAAATACTGTGCAGTGACAATTATTGTGCAACAATAATATAAAATATCAACGCAGTAATTATTGAATCAATAGAACAAAATATTAAACAGTAATTACTGTAACAATTATTGAGTAGTGCCTTCTTACGTAAGAATCAATAATTTCAAAAATACTGTGTAAAACCGTGTGCTACTGTGCAAACACACGTATTACTGTTTTTTAACCACCGGGTATTCCAACAGTGTTAACGGTAACGATTACGCCGTTATTTATAAAAACTCAAATTTATCATTTTATTCATCCGACAGTTATTCGTTATGGGGTCCACAAATAGCTGCGCCGTCGTACGAATATTCCCCGACAGAAAGAATATTCACGACCAAATGAATATTCCCCGACAACAATGAATATTTTATAACCATTTGCGTATTTTGAAAGAATTCATATATCACCCTTAACTTTAATTTTTTATAAATTTAACCATTTACTGAATTGTAATTATAAGAAAAATTAAATACTTTTATTCCATAAAATTCGGGGTCTTAAAAATTTACCCTAAGCTTTGGTTTTCTATAAATAAGAAGCTAGATTTTATTTTTTAGGATTTTGAAAATCATATAACTTGAGAGAGAGAGAGAGAGCTCGGATGAAGATGGAGAAGGAAGAGATTGAGCATGAAGGGTCGGATCAAAAGTGATCGTGAAATAGAAAAGCTCGCAAATCGCCGGCTTTGTATAACGGAAGAAGAATAAAGAAGAACGGTAATCCGAACCCTAGTTTCTTCTAATATTTTCTTTTAGTTTTTATGTTCAAAAACATAGCTTAATGAGAATAGGGAGAAGATAATGTTAGAAATGATTTCATATGGTTGAAATCATGAGAAAAGAAGAAATAAGGAATTAGAAATTTAGTTTACAAATTTCTTAAGGAAGTATAAGATTCGTAAGGATTTTGAGCAATTCGAATGAATCTTATGAACGAGTAGGTGAAATAAGTAAGGAATGATGCTCTATAACATCAAATTCCAAGAAAAAGTAGAATCGTAATCCAAAATATCGATTAAAATGAAGAACGAACGAAGAACGCGAAGAACACGATGAACGCGAAGAACACGAAGAACGCTGTTGATGGACAAATTTAAAACCATCGTAGGATAATTGTTGTTAATGGACAAGTTTAAAACCATCGTAGGATAATTGTTGTTGATGGACAAGCTTAAAACCATCGCGTATAAGTTAGTTGCTTATTGCTTGGTTAGGAACGATAGAAACGTTCATGAAGAACGAATTAAAACGTAACTATAACGAAGTTATGGCAAAATTTTCGTAAAAGATGAATGAGAATTAGGAAGTTAGTAAATGAACCCGAACGTATAGGGTTTCATAAGAAAGTAAGAGAATATAGAAAACGTGAGTCGTAGACTCAAGAATGAACGAGTTCCGAGTTCGGATGACCGAATTACGGACGAACGGGCGAAGAATGTTAAAAGCGTAAAAATGATCGAAGGGTGAAGATTAAGCCAATCGATTGGCACGTTAACGGATTCAGAATGAAGTTCTGTCCGAGGGGTATTGAAGTACGTAAGATAAGGAAGAGAATGGCTTTGGAACGACCTCGTTCTAAGTTATAACGAAGAAGTTATGAGATTGGGAAGTAAGCATCTCGAATCAGAGTTAAGACTTGGAAAAATTTCTAGGGTTTTGGCTCGGCGCCGCAGCGTCGGCTAAGCTTGTAGAAGTGGCGCCGCAGCGCGAGCTCGGATCCTCAGCTACTATTAGTTGGCGTCGCAGCACGAGAGATAACGAAGGGTTTGGCGCCGTAGCGCCAGACCAAGGGAAGAGAGAGACGTAGGTAGCGTCGCAGCGCGAGAGAAAGGAAGGAGCACGGCGCCGCAGCGCCGGTGCAGGGCAAGGCCCAAAAATGAGACTTTATGTGCTCAATTACTGGGGGATGTGCAAGAAAGAATTATAAACATCTAGTTCACGTAATGTAACACTTAATCAAGTGTTCTAAACCTTTATTAAAGGTTGAACGAAAAGATTAAAAGAGATTAAAAGATAGAGAATGTAAGCGCTGGATTACGTAACTGACATCCGAGGACCGTATTCGTAATGAACGAACGTGAGGGATTGCGATGATTGCGACGCCTTAGACGTTGAGTGATGAAGGTAATTAATAACATTCCGATGTTATGTCATGGTAAGGGGAGATACGTGTAAAGTGTTTAAACGCTATAAATGCAACGTTGTTGCGATGAACGGTCGGTCTTAGCATACAACGAACGGTATGGCTTCGACATTAAGAAAGAATAATGAACATGGGGTTCATGGGATGGATAACGATGTAGAGCAATTAAAACCTTGAGTGAAGGTTGAATGAGAGATTAAGAGACGAGCAACGTAAACGTGGAATACGTAAGTGATCCTCGTGAATCGTAATCACGTCGGACGAACGTTCTAAGTATACAATGGTGGTATGACTTAGACGTTGACGAAAGTAGTAAGTAAGATATGATTTATCAAGAAAAGCCATAACGAATGGTAATGAGATTAATGAAAGACCAAGGGTGAGTCGGATAAAGAATGTTGGAATGAAGTAAGCGTTAAACACTTTAACCAACATAAGGGTTGAGTGTACGTGAATATTAAACGGGCAGAACCTACACTCCGTGTATGGTTTGACCGTAAGGTAATGAAGACTAAGATTTAACCATGAACGGTGAAGAAAATGAATGGAAGATAATAACGTATAACGTTAAGAAGCCGAGTTAGTAGTTTTAACTTGGATAACGTTCCGAGTCGAGTGAACCGGACGTGGTAAGATAAGAATAAGGGATTGTAAAAAATTTCACGCTATGACCTCATAGTATTGACATTGAATGATCGCTCTGAGTTTACGAAGGACTGTATGACTTAGACGATAAATAATGAATCCTGAGGTATGTCATTTAGTTGCCAGAAAGCCGTAAGGAATATGAATTTGACTTACCGAACATTATAGTTTAATGGTTCGGATAAGTTAAGAGAAGTTAGGTTGTGGTACAATCGTAACCTTTGATGGTTGACATATAGGAGCTAGGCTGAACAATTCCTTCAGAGAGTGAAGGTATATACAAAACTGGCAACCGATCTAACTCACTGTGTGGGCAGTGTAGATGAGACGGGAACTTGTTTGTTGGTTGTTTGTGGAAAACCACTCAGAGTACCATATGGACTACTAGCAGGGACACGATGTGTGCTGAGTCCTAGGAGAGTTATAAGAAGCAGATAAGAAGGTAAATCATCCAAGATGAGAAATGTATGAATAAGACATCTCCGTATGTCATAAAGCTATAAACTGGTAATGAAAGTTAATCGCGTAAGCTTAAATTACAAGAACGCGAACCTTAAGAAGTAAAGTTAAGTAAACCAATGCGTAAGTCAAGTATATGACTAATTGGTATACGTGCTATTTTCTTATGTGCTACATAGGAATTGGAATGAGCAGTTCAGCGTAAACTATAAGTTGTAGCTGTGCGTAAGGCAAGTTTTTTCTAACTTCATTCATATTTTACATAAATGCTAGTTTCTTAAACTTTTCAGATGTTGAACTTGAGAAGTTCTGTATGTGCGCGAATGTGTGATATTTGTACAAAGTGGTAGAAAGTATGAGGCCTGGTGCCACAATGTGAACACTTCGGTGTTTCTTTGAGATGAACTGTTCTGTGATTGCACTGTTCAATACAAGTATGTTCTGTTTATACATGAACCGTTATTGTTAATTCCGTGCTAATGATTCTAGCCAGATAGGATATGTATGGAAAAAGGTTGAAGAATGAAAGTAGTGTAAAGTGTATGTGATGAATGTTGTAAAATGATAGGAATCGAGACTATTCCTATTATTCAAGCTGCTTCATAACCTTTGTTCGGTTATTGAAGTTCTGAAAAATGTTTAAACTCTTGAAGTTGTTTGTTCAACTGTTATGACTTGCTGGGCAATTGAATGCTCACACTTGCTTTAAATGAAAAATATTTTCAGCGAACGATGTTAGAAAGAACTTAAGGATCCCGTAAAGATCAAGCTGATTGGTATCCAAACGAAGTGTCATTCAGTATGTGAATATGCGTGAAGAGCAAGTGAAGACTTGTAATATAGAGTGATAAAATTAAACTATAGACTAGTTTAACGAACGTTTATGTATCCTTGATGGCGGATGAAAGTCACTTGTGCAAGATGTAAAGAATAATGTAATTATCATTATTTGTAATGAAAGAAGTTTTAAGATTTCGAGAACCTGAGATTTGAGAATGTATGTTATTATATTTAGCTATATAATGATGTGTGTTTGGAATGAGATGGGATCGTGACGCACAGAATCCGGATGTGAAAGTAGACCGAATTTCGGAGCGTTACATTTATATTGTGAACTAATTTGGGAGTGGAGTATTAATTAACTATATTTTTTTAATTTAAATTATAACTATTTTAAGTCTCTGATTAAACCAAATTCTTTTATGTTGGTCGTTACTCCCTCTAGCGGCCAGTCAAAACGCGATAGCGCCTGGTTCAAACCCAACCCTTAGATCTTCTATTGGACGTCAGAAGATAGATTAATTGAAATAATATTCATAATTAACGGAAGATATGGTTCATTCCCCTATATATATATATAGACACACATACTAATCATAACTCTATGTAATAATTTTCGTTGGAGAATATTTATTGTGGTCCTAAATAGACCTAAAAGACCAAACCAAACCAACAATTCCTCGCTTCTTTATATATTGTAATTGTTGAAACTATTTAGTATTCATAAACGATAAATTTTCATCATGTAACCGCCTATTATTTAAGTGTATGATTTAATAACTAATTGTAAATTCATGTAATAATTTTTGTCAAAGAAACTTTATTGCAACCCTAATTATTTTTGCTAGAAAAATTTATTGCCATTCTAATAATCCAACCAAACCAATCATTGCCCTCAATTCGCCTCTTTGTATATAGTATAGATGATAATTGCTTGCTATTATTAGCAAATCAAAACATTATATAAAACTAGCTTGATAATTAAATAATATTGTTCTTACATTTATATAGGACTTAATGACCCAAAAAATCTTTGAACTTTACATTTTTTTCAATTTAATCCATGAACTTTTTTTTTCACAAAAAACCTTTCTACTCTAATAATTAGGCAAAAAGTATCATTGAAACCAATTAGAGGTAAAACATAGTTAACTAAGAATGGTGTGGCATTTTATATGACATATGATGTGGCATATTGCATGTTTTTTTTTAAAAAAAAAAAATTATTTACATTTTTTGCTACATGCAATATAGGATGCCAATGTTAGATATTTAATGGCCAAAAAAACCCTTAAACTTTACATTTTTTTTTCGCAAAAAACCTTTCAACTTTAATTATTGAGCCAAAAATGACCTTAGAAATTAGAGGTGAACCATAGTTAACTAAAGTTCATGTCCATACGGCATATGATGCATTGATGTGACATGTATTATGTGACATTTTAAGAAAAAAATAATAATTAGTTAGCTCTTGACTAAATTAAAAAAATAATTTAAGAGAATTAAAAAAAATAAACAATTAAAGTTCATGGATCCGGATTCTCTATGAGGATTTCTCTGTGATGATCTTGTGAGAGTTTTACTGTGGGGTTGATAACACATTAAAAAGGAGATCCAATAGCTTACAACTTTTTTTTTGTGTATCAAAACGACGTCGTTTTGATAGGAATTTTTTTTATAAGTTGACAAAAAATTAAAAGCCACCAAAACGCCGTTTATTTTTACATATAATTATTTTAAATTTCTTGATTATTCTGTATATGATTTTTTTTTTATATTTAATAACTTAGCTTGCTATTAATATTAGGATAACTACAAACTTGGCTAAAAAAAATGAATAAATATATCAGTTATAATTATCGTTAATGTTTTCAATGTGGCTTTAGTTATTTTTCGTTTATTATTGTTTTTGTTTGTTTATTTATATTATTATTATTATAATTTGTATTTATCTGTTCCATAAAAAGAGTTTACTCTAACCATTGAAAATATTATTATTATTTATTCTAACCATTGGGGGTCAACCAAAAATATATTCTAGACCTATCAATTATTATTATTTACATATTCTTTTATATCTTTTTTTTATTATTATTAATCGTTTTACTTTACATCTCTTAATCCACTGCTCAACGGAGATAATCACCATCACAAAAATACTATTTTAAATGTATTATTTTTATTTTATTTCGTTTGTTTAGTAAAAGTAAACGGCGTTTGGTCGCTTCTAATTTTTTGTCAACTTTTAATAAAAAATCCTATCAAAACGACGTCGTTTTGATACATAGAAAAAAAAAGTTGTGAACCATTGGATCTATTTTTTAATGTGTTATCAATCCCATAGCAAAACCTGTTGTATTTTATACAAAATAATATATTACAAAATTAAATAAAAATAAAAATAAATATATTATTTGATGATGTATCATTAAAAGAGTTTAATGTGTAAATTAAATGAGTTATAATTAATATATTTATAGAGATTTTGTAACTGTTCATATATTAAATACTCATTATTGGAATATTAAATTTTTACCGTTTATATACCAATTAATTTTTAGTAAAGGTAAGATGTTACCGTTGCATCTTTCTTACCGTTGCTACATATTATGAGATATTACCATTCTCATATCTTGTGGGATATTGCCGTTGTCATCATATATATATATATATATATATATATATATATATATATATATATATATATATATATATATATATATATATATATATATATATATGGTACAATTTTTGAGTTTGAGTAAGTAAAAATTAGAAGTTGTTCATGGGTCATTCAACTATTTCAAGTGCTGGTTAGTTGGGTGAAGAGCCGTTGAATCCTGGAGTAGGATTTCGTCAGTGACCTTAGCACCGAGAAAAATTTTTCGAGGGACGAAATTTCTACTTAAGGACAGTGCATTGCACGCCTCTGCTCAAAATTATTTGCTATAAATCGATAAGTTATTCTTTAACCTCTCTTTATTTTATATTTGAATCCTATTTTATTCGTAATTTTTCCAACAATCTTAAGTAGAAAAATTATGGATTCTTATATATTCATATATTTGTTAAGAAAACAAGTACAAACTTAGAAAACATATAGAGATGAGATTTTTAATTTTGGAAGCATGTATGTTTCATCTTATGACTTCTAGCTCCTTATATATGTGAACATATTGGACACTGGAGTGAGTTCTGTCACTAAAATATCATGTTTATCATTGATCCATTCCCACTTTCTTTGTAAAGGATAGGAAAAAAAAATCAGTTGAAGAGGTTGCAATAACATTATGAATTATGTGATGAGTATTTATGCAGGTTCTATGTTAGCTCTTTGACAAAAGGATGGACTAAGTTGCTTATGTTACTCAATAACCTCATTTTGTTATATAGCAAATTAGCATATTTTCCCTCTAACTAATCTTCCCACTTGGTTTTGCTAATCCCTAGTATCTACTATCTTTCGGTTGATTCATTCATTTTGATGCTACTTAATTTTTATAATTTTTATAAGGCTGGAACACTTTTGCTAGGAGTGAAATATTAATTGTCACGGATAAGATAATTGACGTAAATTGGGACTTATGCCTTCGTGTCTTTACTACATAGTGGTTAAGAGAATAAAAATTAAAAGATTTGGAATTTTCATACTAAAGGTTACTGTCCCTTTTAGGCCGTAATCCCATGTGTCCCTAGTTTTGGCTAGAAACCTCATGGCCCAACCTCGTTGCTGGGAGAAATGCAGTTGAATACAGCTAGTTAAATCTGAAGTCTAGGTTGTATTTTTTGCAGATTCTAGAAAGTTCAAAATTTCAAATACCAAGTAATGTCTTGTGTGTGTGGAAGCCAAAACTATTAAAAAGACATGCCAACCAGTATTAGTTAGAGAATCTGAACCTCTCAGTTTAATTCATTCAGACTTATGTGATATGTCTAGAAATAACTTAAAGTGTGGGTGTCTTGCTAAGGTAATGTTACCCGAACCTTAAAAAAATTGAAAGTAGAATGCACACAAGCCAATCATGTTTGATGATAAAGCATATACTTTGTAACAATTTTATTCATTTATTAATAAAAAGTATTAATTTATTAAAGGCTTTTAATTATCTACATGATGTTGTTTTATAATATGTGATAAACCCATAGTTTTAAGCAATACTTTTAGAATAATGCTGATGATCATTCTAATGAGATCTAAATTCTTAGAAAGCTTAAAACTAAAATAGTTCCCAATCGTTGGATTACTAAACTGGGGATTAGTGAATCCGGATAGATTGGTACATACGTTGCTTGCTCATTGGATGATGATGATTGATCTCGTGATCATTTGTGTGGAGACAATAAAGCAAGTATGTGGATGCTTATTAGAGAATAAGTTCACTGAACGTGGCTCGCTAAGGAATACCTAATGGAGTTTTACTTGCCTGTCAATAAGAATTCCTGTAGTAATAGTAGTACAAGTGATCCTTGGACTTGAGATCATCATAGTGTCTTGTGTATGATGAGTTATACTTTGACTTATTCTTTAAGACCCTTAGGGTATATTAAATGGTATGCTTAGGTATAATAAGTTATACATGGAGATAATGTATGATCAATAAAGAATCTGCCACTTCTAGTAAAAGAAGAGAAATGTCCTATGTGATTCGATAAATGACAACCTAGTAGTCCTTGGCCAAGGCAGAATAAAATTAAAAAGGAGTTTCTAATTTGCATTATTTGGAGTTGTACATTTAAGAGTCGAAAAATATATAATTAAATAAAATAAGACTTGACAGTAATCCCAAGTCTTATATTTAATTGGGACATTGTATGGTGGAAGGATTGAATTGTACGGTAACTATTTACTCAAAGGTTCTTTTATGATTAATGTTGAAATCTATATTATTTGAAAAGTCGTTAATCGCTAGGGAGGCTTATCCCTATTGTACAATAAATATTATTTATTTAAATAAATTAATAGTTTAATTTATTTATTTTAGAATTGTTCTAATTGATTTATTCACAACCGGTTTAATATGGAGAACCTAAAGGGTCGCACCATAAAAAGGAAGAATAATTATTTAAGAAGTTAATGACATAATCGTAATAATATGTTAAGTATATTTAATTTAATCTATGGTGATAGAATAAATTAAATAGCTTAATATTTATTATTTAATATTTTAGAAATATTAAATATAAATTAATAAGAGAAGTCTTATTAATATTATTATAATTATTATTATTTTAATTTCTAAAAGAATTTAGGAATTAATTTAATATAAGTACACTCATTTATTCCTAATAGGATTAGGAGAGAAATTTAGTTAAAGGAGTTTAATTAATTATCCCTAATAAGATTAGGGAGCCCATTTAATAAAAAGTGTTTAATTAAATAAATAATACCTTATTTTAATTAAATAGGGTTACCTGATATCTATATAAGAGGAATCTTATATCAAATATCAAATATACGTGATTTCAATTGTTGGAGAGTACGCTCCTTTTCTATAGAGATAGAAAAAACTAGGGTTTTACTAAACACCTATCTTCTTGGATCTTTCTTCTTCCTTGGTGGATCACCTCTAGAGACCAAACACTTGGGTGGCTAACGTTGATCAAAGGAAGGAATCAAACCCGGTGGATTCAAGTTGGACGCGAAAAGGATTGGAGGTGAACTTGTACCTGAGGAAACTCGGATCTTCAAGGGTATGATTCTTGTTCTTTCTTTTTCGTTTAATTAATAATTGCACATAAAGGGTGATCCGGTTATATAGTTTGTAAAATTTTAAACTCTGATTTTTCCACGTTTCCGCTTATTTTGTGCAATTTGATTGCGTTCAAGAATATTACAAACCTAACAGTGGTATCAGAGCCAAACATTTATGCGAATTATTAATTGTTTTAATTTAATATGTATATTGATATGTGTTTAGAACAATTTATTTGGGTATAATTTTGTTTTATAAAATTTATTTTAAAAATAATAATAATAAATCGCGGAACATTTTTTTTTTATTTTTCGTGATTTCGGGAATTCGGATTATTATGTTGCAGTAGGATTGTGAATAACTGATAGTCATGCATCACGTTATATATATATATATATATATATATATATATATATATATATATATATATATATATATATATATATATATATATATATATAAGTGGTTTCAAGCATTCACGTAAGTCACCACTTTCCAAGCAACAGGATTGTTTTCATTTGAAGAAGGTTAAGGGATATTAACGTGGCTTTTAAATATTTTATATATATTTTATACCACTTATTTATTCTATAGCATATATATATTTTATAGTAATGTGGCACGTGAATCACGAAAAGTTATTTCAATTTTAAAATAAAAGAGTTTATTTTAATTTTAAAATTAAATTTCATGCTAACTAATTAGAGTTGAAATTGGATTCCATGATAACTAATTAGAGTTAGAATAAGATTTCATGTTTTCTAAAATAAAGGAGTTTATTTGTGAATAGGAAAATGAATCCATGTTTCCTTAAATAAAGGAATTTATTTAGATATGAAATAAGATTTCATATTATTTAAAATAAAATAATTTATTTGTGAATAGAAAAGATAATCCGTGTTTCCTTTAATAATTTTTTTTAACTTGGAATTGGATTCCATAATTAATTAAAATAAAGGAGTTTATTTTGATTAAAGATTTTGATTAAAATAAAATAGTTTATTTTATTCAAAATTGGATAAATTAAAATAAAAGAGGTTTATTTTGATTTAAATTTGGATTAAAATAAAGAAGTTTATTTTGATTCAAAATTAGATTTTATACTAACTAAATTTGCCCATTAAATGATATCAATATATATATTGAATGTTTATTATTCATGAGATGAATATTATTTATTGATGCATATGGTGATGTGTATGATAATAAATGGGATTGATTATGGACTATTGACCAATGTGATTAGATTTTATTTTAGTTGGATGCATGAATGTATGAGTTTTATTAAATGGGATCTGCGTACCTCGTCTTCTCTAATTTTTCTTGATGTAAATTCTATCTTCCTCCTATGTACTTCCCCTTGACTGCTGATCAAGGTTTCTATTTATTTTAAAATAGTATTGTAATAGGAATAGCTAGAATTAATTTTGAAGAATTGGAGATCAAGGAGCAAGGAGCGCTTGAAGACCCGTTTGTAATGGAGCCCGGGTTTAAATGTAATAGTTATATTTAAATATTAATTCTTGCACCCCTAGGGTTTGACCTTTTGGTTCTCTTGGTGGCTCTAGTGAACCAAACTAGAATAAAAGTTCATAATCAATCCGGGTAGAATATATTATTCTATATGTGCATGCTTATACTATAAATATATTATATATTATGCAAACATGCTTCGCATGTTCATTAATATGACGCGTATTTTATATATATATGTGCATGCGCGCTAAACAAGATGAGACAAATTAATAACAAACCCCTCAAATATTTTATATTAAGTCCTAAGCGTTCAAAGATATTTAGAATATCGAACGTCGCCTTCTAGCATGATAAAATTAATAGAGTATTAAGTATTAAGTATTTAAGATGTTAATTTATCACATTTGATGCTTATAAAGAAAACTGAACAGTATTATTTTTTTGTGTCACCACAAGGACGATATTTTTCTTTTTTGAATATATGGAGTGCTAGGTTGGACTTAACTTGGATAATTTTGATTCGGATGTGCCACCACTTGATCAAAATAATCTAAGAGATAAAATACAAGGAGTTGCATAGTTGATGTAATTGACAAGAGTTGTCTACCTATTTATTTATATATAGTTTGTTCTGTCACCACAAGGCTATATACATTTGAAATGAGATCATTATTCTCACTAGCAAATCTTTAGTTAGATTTTGCCGAACTATATATATTGAGGGTAATATAGTTTGAAGAAAATAGTGGGAGATGCCAATTTAAAACAAGACCTAAATTATTTTGGTAATTAATAAAAGAATGTATGCTAAAATGTTGTTAATTACAAATTCATTTATAGAATTTTACAATGTCTAAATTACTATCTCTGCGAAGCATATTAGATGTTATTTAACTGGACCGTATTAAACGGATTGGTTAAGGAATTTGAGAATAGTTCTCATGGCTGAAAAACTATCTTATGTCCTTAATACGTCTATCCCTGCAATGGTTGCAGACAATGCCTCTGAGAAAGAGATTGCTACTTTTAGAAAGTGGCAAGATGATGCACAGTTGGCTCAATACATCATGCTCGCATCTATAAGTAACGAGCTTCAGCATCAGCATGAAACTATGGATGCTCCTACTATATTCCTGCACATCAAGTAGTTGATGGTGAGGAAAGTAGAACTAATAGATATCTAAGGAGCTCTTCCAATCTAGAATAACCGATGACACTACAGTACAGACACAAGTCCTTAACATAATCAATTTGATTGATCAATTAGGACAACAGGCTTTGTCATGGATGGAGAGTTGAGCCAAGATTTGATCTTGCACTCACTCCCGGACTACTTTCACAATTGTTGTGAATTTTTCATATGAACAAGCTAGATATCAGCCTCGTTGATTTGCTTAACATGTTGAAAAATGTTGAGAGTCACTTTTCAACCAAGACAGACTATGTCTTACTGGTAGGGGTCAGAGGATCTTCTGAAAAGAAGAACTATTCAAAGAAGGTAAACAGAAAGGCGTAAACAAATGATAATAAGAACAAAACTGATATGGATAGCAAAGGAATTTGCTTCCACTGCAATAAGCCTGGACACTAGAAAGAAACTGCGAGAAACATCTTGCAGAGGCTAACCAAAGAAGCTTAGTGAAGTTTCGGTTACAAATATAAATTTGTTTATGATTTAAAATAAATTTTTCTTTAAGTCAAGGTTCTACTTGGGTATTGGATACCGACTTTGGTTATCATAAATATAGATTTATGAAGGAACCAAGCTGAAGTAGAAAGCTAAACAAAGATAAGTAATACTATGTGTGGGAAATGAAGCAAAGGTTGCTGCATTAGCCATAAAAATTTATAGTTTAGCATTGCCTACGGGAAAATTTATTAAGTCAATAAGTTGTTATTGTATTCCAGTACTTGTTAGAAACAATATTTCTATTTTGTTGTTAGACAATAAAATCTTTGGTATTATATTTAAAAACAATTGTTGTTCTATTTATAATAATAATATTTTGTATAGAACTGGAATATTACTTAATGGTTTTAGTATACTTGAGTTACGTGAAAATAATTTTGTATATTGAACAAATTAGTATAAGAAAAAGAGATGAATGTGTGTATTTGCTGAAATACAAGTGTGAATTATTTGAAAGGTTCAAAGAATTCAGAAGTGAAATAAATTGACAAAGTATTAAGATTCTTTGATTAGATCAATGAATAAATACTTGTGCAATAAGTTTCTAAATCATCTCAAATGGTTTTCTAATAATGGTCGCCTCCTGATACGCAATAATTGATTGATATATCTGAAAGGAAAAATCATACCTTGTTGGGCATGGTGCGGTCCATAATGATTTTACCGACATTCTAGTATCTTTCTAGGGTCATGTCCTAGAAATGGCTGCATATCTACGGAAAAGACAACCTCAAAATCTGGCCCCAAGACTCCATAAAAGTTATGGACAGGGAGGATTTTTAATCTTAAGTATGTTAAGATAAGGGGTTATCCAACTTATGTGAAAAGGTTTCAAAGGATAAGCTTGTGACAAGATTTGACAAGTATAAATTTGTGAGACATCCAAAAATAAGTTTAGGGTATATATATTCTATAATCTTACTTAGCAAAAGGTGTTTGTTGCGAAACACGCTACCTTCTAAGATAAAGATATTTATCATTGAAGGGGCTAGTGGGAGGATAATACATCTTGAATAGTTCAAGAACCACAACACACTATAAGTCAAATAAGAGGAACCTGTAGATAGAACTATTGTACCACAATCGAATCGTAAATCTGGAATGATACCGAAGATACCTGGGAGGTATGGATTCATCATGGATGATGATGATGAGGTACGTATCATAAAAGATGATGATCTAGTTACATACGATGAGATAAGAGTTATATACACTCAAAGAAATGGATTGAAGCAAGCTTCTCAAATTGGAACATTCGTTTTGACGAGGCAATCAAAGAGTTTGATTTTATCAAAAACAAGAATGAACCTAGTGTGTACAAAAGGGTCAGTGGGAGCGTCGTGATAGTATTACATATTGATATAATACGGATATGGAATGACATACTAATGCTACAATCAGTAAAGATAAAGTTGTCTAAACATTCTTCCATGAATGATTTGGAAAGAGTATCTTAATTGGGGATACAAATCTATATAGATAGATTTAATAGGATGCTCGACTTAACCCAAGGAACGTATATTCATTTGATGCTAAAGTCGTTTAGCATGACAAACTCCATGGGATGTCTCATGTTGATGAGCCCTAGAGTGTATCTCTCTTAATAGTCCCCATAGACTCCTAAAAGATAGATCGCATGAGTAACTATCATGTATGCAATGAAATATACGAGACCTAATGTTGATCAGTCATATTCTGGAGAAGTTCACTGTGAGATAGTGAAAAATATCTTAAAGTACTTAACCGGCACTAAGGATGCGATCAGATTTATGGTGAGTCTGAATTAAAACTAGAGGGCTTAACAGACTCAAGTTTTTCAGACAGACCAAGACGACAGAAAATCCACTTTAAGGTAAAGAGTTACATTGAACAGTGGTGCAGTGAATTGGAAAGGTTCCAAACAGCAAAGAGTTGATGGTTTAGTGATAAAGACAAAGTAAGTAGCTATAAATGAAGCTGCAAGTTGATTGTTTGGATAAAAGTTCATTACAGAACTAGGAATAGTTCCTAAGTCTTATTTTGGATCTAAACATATGTTGTGGCACTTTCATTTGATTATAGGAATCATTGAAAGATGGGAAATCACTATACAGATAGTGGACTCTCAAGAACAACATTACATATCCATTAACTAAAGCTTATCCAACAGCAGGATAATCGTCACTTAGAGAAGAAGGGTATGAGATACAATGGCGATTGGCTTTAGTGCAAGTGGGAGATTGAAAGTAGAATGCACACAAGCCAATCATGTTTGATGATAAAGCATATACTTTGTAACAATCTTATTCATTTATTAATAAAAAGTATTAATTTATTAAAGACTTTTAATTATCTACATGATGCTATTTATAATATGTGATAAACCCATAGTTTTAAGCAATGCTTTTAGAATAATAATGATGATCATTCTAATGAGATCTAAATTCTTAGAAAGTTTAAAACTAAAATAGTTCCCAATCGTTGGATTACTAAATTGGGGATTAGTGAATCCGGATAGATTGGTACATACGTTGCTTGCTCATTGGATGAGGATGATTGATCTCATGATCATTTGTGTGGAGACACTAAAGTAAGTATGTGGGTGCTTATTAGGGAATAAGTTCACTGAACGTGGCTCGCTATGGAATACCTAATGGAGTTTTACTTGCCTGTCAATAGAAATTCCTGTAGTGATAGTAGTACAAGTGATCATTGGACTTGAGATCATCATAGTGTCTTGTGTATGATGAGTTATACTTTGACTTATTCCTTAATACCCTTAGGGTATATCAAAGGGTATGCTTGAGTATAATAACTTGTATATGGAGATAATGTATGATCAATAAAGAATCTGTTACTTCTAGTAAAAGAAGAGAAATGTCCTATGTGATTCGATAAATGACAAACTAGTAGTTCTTGGCCAAGGCAGAATGAAATTAGAAAGGAGTTTCTAATTTGCATTATTTAGAGTTGTACATTTAAGAGTCGAAAAACATATAATTAAATAAAATAAGACTTGACAGTAATCCCATGTCTTATATTTAATTGGGACATTGTATGGTGGAAGGATTGAATTGTACGGTAACTATTTACTCAAAGGTTCTTTTATGATTAATGTTAAAATCTATATTATTTGGAAAGTCGTTAATCGCTAGGGAGTCTTATCCCTATTATAGAATAAATATTATTTATTTAATTAAATTAATAGTTTAATTTATTTATTTTAGAATTGTTCTAATTGATTTATTCACAACCGGTTTAATATGGAGAACCTAAAGGGTTACACCATAAAAGGAAGAATAATTATTTAAGAAGTTAATGGCGTAATCGTAATAATATGTTAAGTATATTTAATTTAATCTATGATGATAGAATAAATTAAATAGCTTAATATTTATTATTTAATATTTTAGAAATATTAAATATAAATTAATAAGAGGAGTCTTATTAATATTATTATAATTATTATTATTTTAATTTCTAAAAGAGTTTAGGAATTAATTTAATATAAGTACTCTCATTTATTCCTAATAGGATTAGGAGGGAAAATTAGTTAAAGGAGTTTAATTAATTATCCCTAATAAGATTAGGGAGCCCATTTAATTAAAAGAGTTTAATTAAATAAATAATACCTTATTTTAATTAAATAGGGTTACCTGATATCTATATAAGAGGGGTCTTATATCAAATATCAAATATACGCGATTCCAATTGATGGAGAGTACGCTCCTTTTCTATAGAGATAGAAAAAACTAGGGTTTTGCCAAACACCCATCTTCTTGGATCTTTCTTCTTCCTTAGTGAATCACCTCTAGAGGCCAAACACTTGGGTGGCTAACGTTGATCAAAGGAAGGAACCAAACCCGGTGGATTCAAGTTGGACGCGAAAAGGATTGGAGATGAACTTGTACCTGAGGAAGCTCGGATCTTCAAGGGTATGATTCTTGTTCTTTCTTTTTCGTTTAATTAATAATTGCACATAAAGGGTGATCCGGGTATATGGTTTGTAAAATTTTAAACTCTGATTTTTCCACGTTTCCGCTTATTTTATGCAATTTGATTGCGTTCAAGAATATTACAAACCTAACAAAAATATGGTTCTAAAACTGCTAATATGCAGTTAATAGACTCAGCAAATACGCTCATAATCCTAATAAGGATCATTGGACTGCTTTATGTAGAATAGTCAAGTCTCTGCGAGGTACTATTGGATTTGGTTTGTATTACTGCTGTAATCCTGCAGTTCTTGAGGGCTATAGTGATGCCTATTGGATCTCTGATTCAGATGAGATCAAATTCACGAGTGGCTACATATTTACCTTAGGAGGAGGAGCAGTTTCTTGGAAGTCTACTAAACAGACTTGTATAGCTCGCTCTACTATGGAGTCTGAGTTTATTGCCTTAGAGAAGGCAGGTTCTGAAGCAGAGTGGCTCAGAAATCTTTTGAAAAATATTCCTTTGTGGACGAGACCAGTTCCATCTGTGTCTCTACATTGTGATTGCCAAGCTGCTATAGGCAGAGCTAAGAATAAGAGATATAATGGCAAGAGTAGACATATACGCCTAAGACATAATATTGTGAGACAACTGTTATGTGATGGGATTATATCCCTTAACTTTGTAAGGTCAGAGTTAAATCTTGCGGATCCTCTGACAAAGCCACTAAGCAAGAGGCTAGTGAGAAATACATCGAGGGGGATGAGACTACTGTCTATTACAGAAATCAACAGTGATGGTAACCTAACCTATGTGAATGGTAATCCTAGGAAGTAGGTTCATATGGGTAACAACAAGTCATTAGTTGATTGGTTGAGACACTATCCATATTTGACTTCATCCCTATGGTGTAGGATAGTGTAATTCTACAGTGTTAAAGGTTGAGTTATATACTCTTAATAATTTCTATAGTCATGTTGGGTGATGTGTTTAACTGTAAAACACATTTGATAGAAACACCTATATGAGTGTAGAGGTGGGGGTCGCCTCTTATGAAAACAAGACAGGTTTTCTAGAGTGCTCATGAATTCCAGGTATGACGCAAGGTCAAAATGTGCCAAATCGCGTAGAACAACTTCTAATCAAAGTTTGTAGTGTGAGTAATATGATTACTGATTCATAATAAGGAATAAGGTTCATAGAAATTTTCATTTCATCAATTTCCTGTGAATCAAGTCCTATTCACTCTATACATTGGTTCATAGTCCAAAAGATACCAGTGTTAATGCACTGCATTCTTAATTTTCTTACTCAATTTATTTTATTTTTACTTTGTAATATGTGGGGTATTGTTGTATTTTATACAAAATAATATATTACAAAGTTAAATAAAAATAAATATATTATTTGGTGATGTACCATTAAAAGAGTTTAATGCGTAAATTAAATGAGTTATAATTAATATATTTATGGAGATTTTGTAACTGTTCATATATTAAATACTCATTATTGGAATATTAAATTTTTACTGTTTATATACCAATTAATTTTGAGTAGTAAAGGTAAGATGTTACCATTGCATCTTTGTTACCGTTGCTACATATTATGAGATATTATCGTTCTCATATCTTGTGGGATATTACCGTTGTCATCATATATATATGTCTTCTTGGAGCAGCAGAAAGTGGAAAAGAGATAGTCTAGAGCTCAGCTCACTTTCATATAGTATATATATATATATATATATATATATATATATATATATATATATATATATATATATATAAAATGATCCAGGGAATACGTTAGCTATTAGTACTGTTTCAACTAACGCTCATCTAGCCGTCCAAAATTAGAGTTAATGGTTGAGATGAATGCTCAGCCGCTAGAGGGACTAGTGACCAGCAATAAATATTAAAATTCTCTCTGCTGACCGCCAGAGGGAGTAGCGGGCAGTCAAAACGTCGTTGTTTTGACTGGCCGCTACTCCCTCTAGCGGCTAGCAGATAGGATTTTAAAAATCGTGGGCTGTTAGAGAATTTGGCCCAGCCGCTAGAGGGGGTAGCAGCCAACAAAATTTTTTTTGGCTTAATTACTGATTATCCTAATTATCCTCATACATACTACTTATTAATTAGTAAAATAAAATAATAAAAAATTATAAAGATAATTATAAGAATAATCTGTAATTATCTTTATACTTATCCTTATACTTATTAACAGATTATCCTTATACATATTACTTATTAATCAGTAAAATAAAATAATAAAAAATTATAAGGATAATTATAAGGATAATCAGTTATTATCTTTATACTTATCCATATACTTATTAACAAAATAAGTATGTATAAGAATAATTATTGATTATCGTCTTATGATTTTTAATTATAAATAAGAAATAGTGAGTGAGTTTATATATTTGAGTATTAATATAATATAAATTCAATCACTATTTCCTATTTATAATTAAAAATCATAAGACGATAATTATTAATTATCCTTATACATACTTATTTTATTAATAAGTATAAGAAAAATTACTGATTATACTTATAATTTTTATAATTTTTTATAACTGATTAACATCTTAACATCTTTATAATTTTTTATTATTTTATTTTACTAATTAATAAGTAGTATGTATGAGGATAATTAAGATAATCAGTAATTAAGCCAATTTTTTTTTGTTGGCCGCTACTCCCTCTAGCGGCTAGGCCAAATTTTCTAACAGCCCACGATTTACGTTTTGACTGGTCGCTACTCCCTCTAGCGGCCAGCAGAGAGGATTTTAATATTTATTGCTGGCCGCTACTTCCTCTAGCGGTTGAGTATTCATCTCAGCCATTAACTCTAATTTTGGACAGCTATAGAAGCGTTATTTGAAACAGTGCTAATAGCTAACGTATTTCTCGGATCATTTCCCTATATATATATATATATATATATATATATATATATATATATATATATATATATAATATTTTATCACTTTCATATTGCCAACCTTTATATAATATACTATCATTGCTTCCTGTACTTTCACTTTATATATATGTATTGTGTCATTCAATTATTTTAAGTGCTGGTTAGTTGGGTGAAGAGCCGTTGCATCTTGGAGTAGAATTTCGTCAGTGACCTTAACACCGAGAAAAGTTCTCCTAGGGACGAAATTTCTACTTAAGGACAATGCACCGCACGCCTTTGCTTAAAATTATTTGCTATAAATTGATAAATTATCCTTTAGCCTCTCTTTATTTTATATTTGAATCCTATTTTATTCGTAATTTTTTCAACAAAACCCTCACCAGATCCGAAATCCTCGGATCCGGATCCAAAGTTCATTACCATCTTTCCTTATCTGTTCGTCGTCATCTCATCCCCACTCCGAGTCTCCTCACACCCGGCACGGTCACCATGAAACAATAGACATAAACTAATTAAAACATAATTAAAAACAGAAAGAACAAAACCCAAATGCCATGAATCAGTGTCTTCACCTTCATCATCGTTAATCTAATGTTCCACACCACTCAATGGCCTGAAATTAGCCACACAAAAATCCCAACTTGACATGATCATTGTCACTTAGTTTGGGCATGAATCCTCTCAAACTTAAGCACATCACAGTCAGGATTGAAGACAGAGAAGACTAATGATGGCGACGAGGACGTACCTACCTCCAAATCCTAACCGCATCAAACCAGCTTCCCTAATTTGATAGAGAATGAAACCTAATTTGGGTAATCAATTAAACTATACATAATGTTCTCAATATGTACATGGATGAATTTTGATGGCGGATTTTCGAAAAGAGGATGAAGAAGTGCAGTTGCGACTGCCGAGACTTTGGAGTTGAAGAAAGCGGCGAACAATGGTAATAATTTCCCCTTTTTTTTCTTACTTTTCCTCGGGTATTTAATTGACCAATTTTGTGTGTGTAGGGTGGGGGGACTGATGATGATGACCATGCGCGGGGGAGGGGGGAGTCGGTGGTGGGGATGATGACGAGCAGAGAGGAGGAAGTTGGTGATACGTTGGGGATTGGGGGTGATGACCCTTAATTGTTTTTTTTTTCAATTCTCATAAATTAATTTTAATTTACTTAACTATTAAAAAAATGTAAATAATTACTTTTATTAATAAAAAAATATCATTTAACGTGCCACATCATATGTCATATAAATTGCCACATCAATCTACCATGGTTTACCTCTCTAATTGGTTTCAATGGTAATTTTTTGCCTAATTATTAAAGTTGAAAGGTTTTTTGTCAAAAAAAGAAAAAGAAAAGAAGAGTTCATGAGTTTAATTAAAAAAAAAAAGTTTGAAGTTTTTTGGATCATTAAGTTCAATATTAGAATAAATTTTAGGGAGTGATATCCCTAGAACAAAAATACTGATAACATGACAATTAATATTATTTGGACAAATATGCCCTAAATATGGTCCATTCCATTCTAACAAGTAATAACAAGAGCATATTTATCCAAATAAAATTAATATCCTATCCCAACATTTTTGCCTTCTTAATATCTACTCTTTAAATTTTATTGTTATACCTGCCAGGTTATTATTTACAAATGTTGCAGTAAAAGAAAATTTTCTTTCTCTTTCCTCACCTGCTAGCTCCAACCATCGGGACTTCTTGCGTGGCTCCATTGCTATATGTTGTTATTATTCTGATACGTACAGCATATAAAAAAACAAAAAATAAGAAGGGAAAAAAAATAGAATAAAAGGAATGAACAGACGCATAATTGAAATTTCAACAAAGAAACAAATAATATATATATATATATATATATATATATATATATATATATATATATATAGCCAAGCTTCACTAAGGTTACTCAAGTGTTGTTTGATAAAACTACATGAAAAGTTCTGAATGTATAAGATAATCTAAATAAGTTGAATGAAATAGAAACTCTAAATATAAAACGAAATGATGTGTTCGATAACGGTTTGTTTAAAACATCTAAATACCTGTATTTTCTCATTTTAAACTTTAGGATTATTATGAACAAATTTATTATGCAATTATAAATAAACAATATTATTTAAGAAAAATTAAATATAAACTTATGAATAATCTTTGAAGGAGTATACTATTAATAATATAATTTTAGGAATAAATACTAAAATTTATTAATAACATTCTATTAGTCCACAAAACCTAAACAAAAAACTACAACAACATTTATTAAATTGGTTATTGACCAATTCGTAAAAAATATTAAAAAACAATTTGTATATAACAAAATTTGTTTAAAATAGTAAAAAAAAATAAATATTAAATATAATTTTTAATTGTCTATGAGGCTAGTTAGGTAAAAATATCATTCAACACTACTTCTTACTGATTCAGTCACAATTTTTTGGATAAAGTATTCACACACATTAAGACGCATTCATAGTTTAAAAATTATAAAACAAACGGTCTGAATGACTTATTCGGTCAGATTCAGACTCATTCAGATGTAAACAAACAACCCCTTAGTAAAACTTTACTAAAATGATGTAGTTTCACCCGTTAAGGTTAAATTTTCCATTTTTGAGTTTTATATATAAATGTTTTTTTAATAGTAATTTTTATACAAATAGATTACTTTTCCCCTCTATTTATATTATATCATTTTAAATAACCCTATCATATCTCGTGAAGCTTGGCTCCTTTTGGAATAAATAGTTTTTCGGTCTGATATAGAAAAAAAATTTGTTCTAAGATAGGAATCTGCTTTTTTTATTAATGTTAATATTAAATAATAGTACATTAGTCTCAAATTATAAGATCATTATTAACTTATTAAAATTATTTTAAACATTTCTATCACAAAATTGATATTTTTCATTAATTAAAAATCATGAAACAATAAATCTTACAATGAATATTATTTTTTAGATAATTTGCAAATTTCATCATAGAAATAAAATTAAATAAATTCATGTTAATTTTGAGTTTAAAAATATTTTAAATTAACTTTAAAAAATTAATATTGATCTTATATTTTGAAATAAAAAAAGTATAATATCTTCAAGCGAATAACACAATTTCAATATCACTACTAAACCAAGCAGTCTTACACTCATTATATTTAGAAATAAACATAGAATATATTCATATATTATAAAATTTTTGCAAATGAAACTATTTTTGTAGAACTGTATTGATGATTAATAAATATGAAGATTTTATACATTGATTTCAAAAAGTCAAAATGAGTTTTTTTTTTGAAACTTTTTTATTTTTTTTATTTTTTTATTTTTTTATTTTTTTATTTTTTTAATTTTTTAATTTTTTAATTTTTAATTTTTTTATTTTTATGGAGTACCTAGTATTTTAGAGAAAGTAAGAAGGATGATGAGGAGGTGAAGCATAACTTGTTAGTAGGGCAATAAATAGAACTGAGCTTGTGAGCAACTACTAGGGCCTCTAAGGCAAGCCAAGCGTTTGGAAAGAGGGTCAATCCTGCACCAGTAACTCTAAGCCCTTCTGATCTCTCCAGCACCACCGCTGGAATCCCGACTCTCTTCAGCGCGACCGCGGTTGCCAGCCCTGCTATTCCAGCCCCGATTATCACCACATCCTCCATCTCTCTCCCTTTAAATAGGTTTTACAAGGTAAATATTTTTGATACATCCTCGTGTACAAATTACAAGGCTTAAATAGATTTTGTGCTTGTTCGTCTATTAGTTTTTAGAGCGTTTAGCGCTTTTAGAAATTCCAAACGTAATTGAGACGCAACTTATTTTACACACAAATTAATGCAGTATTTGGATCCGAAACGCTACACACGAAAGATGGTGCAATGCGTTTGGACTTTCAAATGTTACCGCTCTAAATTAGCTAAATGTTAGTAACTCAAGAACAAACTCTTTAGACTTTTAAGATTTTTGCATTTTAGCATATCAATCAAAATATTTTAATTTTAAGAAATTAAACCTTAATATCTCTATTTTTTTTTAATTAAAACTTTTTTCAGTCATCAGATTTAGCATCTTATGGAAATAAATTACGTGCTATACTCTACTCAAAATGAAAGGAAAATTTAGCTTTTAACGATATATTTGGTAATTGCCACCTTATCTTGTAACTATCCGTGGAATTGTTTTGCAAGTAGTATATGCACATGACATATTCAGGCAAAAAATGTTAAATCCAGTGGCCGAAGAATTTTATACTTTTATTTATAAAAAAATTAGGAACATTAAAATTCAATAAGTCAAGTTACAATGAAGACAGTATCGTCTCTTGTAGGTACTAAGCTTGTAGGTAGTGTGTGGGGCATAATTCGATCTGGTAGAAACTCCAAATGAGTAAAGATTACAGCCCTTATGTCACAAACTTAAAAAGTCTTTTATATTTGGCGATTAACTCGAGATGGCATAATGTGTTTGGATTATTGCATATAATTTTGATTGGAGGCCAAACCTAACAGTAATTTATAGACTTCGATATTATTAAAATTAGATTAAAATGTAAAATTCATTTTGTAGAGATATAAATATATAATTTTATAATTTAGCAAATTGCTAACTTGTGATATAATTATTCGTACAAAATCGTGTGTTAGGTATAATTTGCAGTGCAAAATTGAACCAAAAGGTGTAATTTTACACTACTGATAGTACTCAGAGATAGACCTGGTAATTTAAGTTAAAACCATATAATTAACCAAAACGACTTGGATCTATTGGGTTAGTTAACTAGTTTTTAAATGATGGATTTATTTGGTTTTGAACCCATATTAATATTACAAGTATGGGGTGGATCTAGTTTAACTAGTTTTGACCCATATTAGTCTATAATAATTTTTTTTGCATTTTGTAGAGCTAATACATCAACATGTATGCATTATTACACTACATTCTTATATAACACATACATTATACATATTACATACTTCTGTTATTTATACATTTGTAATTATGCATAAAAATCATTTCGCTAATTATGGAAGTAATCCATAATAAAGTTAACACTTTTAATGTAACGAACTACTAATTTAAATAATTAATATCTCATCCCTTAATGAATTAAAACAACTCATTTAAATTATACAACTAAATTTAATTTCCTCTTTATCTCCATAAATTGTTTTATATTATATTATATAATTTAATTTAATTTTCCCCACTCCCACCCCACTCCATCCACCCCCACCCCTCTCCCTTCTTCCCCCCAAAAAATAATATTTCTTGATTATGTATATACTTTCACCCCCACTCCCACCCTCACCCCTCACCCCTCACCCTTCCTAAAAAAATAATATTTATTGATTATGTATACACCCTCACCCTGCACACACCCACCCACCCAAAAATTATTTGCTACATCTTAAAGCCACTCCCCCCACCCCACCAAAAAACTATTTGCTACATATTAAAGCCATCTACATTATTTTCTACATCTTAAAGCCAATAGCTATCAGATTTAACTATTTGCTACATATTAAAACCATCTACTATATGCGCAAAGTGATTGTTAACGCCAAGATCCTTTGTCACGTCCCAATCACGTAAGACGTCCTGATCCTGCACAGTAAACACGATCAACACCACAAGCTTGACGGCTTCGATCGTCAAGGGATAGCTCAGGCGTGAGAGTCAGTATCGATGTTCACAAGGTTAACAATGGAGGATAAAATATCTAGTGTATTGAGAGAGATAAAAATCTCAGTCGTGTGTATGCGTACCTTCTTCTTGAAGACTTCCTTGCTAGGTTATACTCTCTTGCCCGGTTTTTCGTACCACCAACTATTATCTGACACAGTCCCCCCCTTCTCCTCGATCTCAGCCGGATGCATGCAGGTTGTCACCTTTTTCTTCCACTGTACACACCGCCGGTCGGATATAATCCCATCCACATTAATGATCTGCAGACTTTTGGTCAACATCACTCCTTTTTCATCATTACAAGTCAAAGACTTAGCTATTAAAAGATCTAATGGATCAACCCATTGACCCGGTCCAATATTATGGAGATACAATAAAGATAATGTAAGGATTAGGCCCAATAACTTTAGGACCCAATAGTGAAGACCCAATAGACTAATTAAATAAATTAGTCCACTCCATTCGGCCCAATAGGGGAAATATCATGACCCAACAGTGATAAACTCCTATAATTTTTTGTTGCCTAAGAAAAAGAGCTACAATTTTGTATTTTAGTCTTAAAAGATAAAATAAAATAATAAACATGTGTTTTTATTGATAATTAAGAAGACAAAGACTCAAAAAGACAAGATAAAAAGGAAATATGAAAAATAACTAATATCATATAGTTTTTACTAGTAAAAGCATGGGCGGAACTAGGGGTGAGGGGGGTTATATAACCCCACCAAAATTCTGCATAGTCTATATATATATATATATATATAGTCCATAGCATACATATATTAATAGTCTATATATATATATATACACACACACACACCCTGTATATATGATGAATAATAGTAGTCCAAAATTTTCTACATGCGTTCCATAAATTAAAAAATAGAATAAATTTTATTTTGCAATGAAATTCAAATGAAATAATTTAAAACACAATCAAATCTAGGTCGCTACTTGAGGTTGAAGAATGATCACAAAAACTAAGTTCTTTATTTACCAAATTATTTTCTACAAACATTTTATACTTTTAAACATCATGAATTTACTTCAGAGACTCATCCTTTTGTTGATTTCTTTCTGGATTAATTTTCTTTGTTCTATATAGAAAATTGATATTTTCATATAAAAAAATTTAATATTTCTACATAAATTCCTCTCACGTATTTCTACATGAAATAAAAAAATAATATTTCTACATAAATTTTGATATTGACCAAAATTTTGAGACGTTTTCAAATTATGCAGAGTCGCATGATACAGTTGCCCCTTTCAGTACTCGTACAGTCGAAAGAAGCACTCCAAGCGTCAATAAATAATTTTTTTTATTGATATATTTTGACCCCGCTATAAAAACGTTCTGGTTCCGCCACCGGATAAGAGTCATACGATCTCCATCCCCTAAAACCTCTACCATCTCTTCGAACTCTTAACTAAAACAAATGTCATCAAATTGGAAACCTCCTAATATTTTAGGGGATTATTATTGTTTTGGTAACTGTATTGATACCCTATTTTTATTTTGACCACTGAACCTGTTTTTTGTTTCATTTGCATTATTAAATTTAAATTTGCATTATTAAATTTAAAAAATGTTTCAATCTAGTGACTCTGAAAATCCCAGGTTCTTAATCTCTTACACAATAGTTATTACATCTTAATTCAAAATATGTAATTACAATGAATATAACTTTTCTTCTAGTTTAAGAACTCCTTTGCCCTTATATATCCTTGCTAGCTAATCGATCCTTTTTTCCTTGGTTGAAAAGGATTTGCTCAACAAATTCTAAAGATTGAATTATAATAGTTTATAAGATTTAGGGTTCAATGAGTAAACATCACTTAGAATTTTGTAATCTCATATTCAAGGAGTTATAAAGTCTTTGTTATTTTCCAAAAGCACTTATAGATTTAGAAGGGGGTTGAATAAATCTTTTAAAAATTCTGTTAATCAATAAAATGTTACCAAATATTTATTAATCTGATTGATTAAGCACAAAGAAATGTCTTTTGAAAAACCCCTTGAAGATTTAAAATATCAGTTCTGAATATTTGCAAGATAAATATGATAAGCCAACAGAAAAATGATAATAATAGTAAATAAACGACACATGCAATTTCTCTTCTACTCCTCGAGTAGAAAATCCACTAAGAATTTAGTTACACAGACACGGACGCTCTGCTCTCTTCAAGCCATGCAGACTTGGATATTTAGTCACAGAGACAAGGACACAACACCCTCTTTAAGCCCAACACACTTTGATGTTTAGTCACTAAGACAAGGACACAAAGCCCTCTAATGATTTGATGATTGATTTTTGTTGAGAGGTGCTGCTAAGTTGGCATGAAGCTTTTCTTCTCAAGTACTTAACAACGTGAACTGTATATTTATGATCGTTGAGTTCGTTCTTTTAATTTCTTTTGCAGAGTTTAGGCTTTTTGATCAGTGTTTGTCACTCTTTTCAGTTTGAATCCTTGTTGCCATTTATAACCTACTGAAAATCTTCCCGTTGTTGGATGCCCGTTTGTGCATTTAATGCTCAGATATTCTAGGATCCTTGATGTTGACGTTTTAAACCGAGGCGGCAATTCCTTTTGCTTGCTGTTGGGTAAAATCTAATTACGCACAACACGCAATAATACGTGGTCAACAAGTAATAAAGTGAAAGTAAAGTATCGTTCCCACGAGGAATTATTTAATAAAAATTACCAAGTACTAACCCATAACCAACTCAATCTTATTTAAACGAATGGATTTCAAATTATATAATTAAACTACTATTAAATTCGACTAGTTAAATTAAGATTACGGAGATTTAAAATCACAACTTCACTTATTGCTTCATTTAAATTAACACGCTTCTCATCAATTATTCTCTATCCTGAATTGTTAATCAAGAACACTAAGGCAGATAAAATCACCTCTCAATGCATAATACCCATACTCACTTAAATCCACAGATGATAGAATTAAGCAAGACACCCTAATTAACTAATCCACTATATCTCTATGTGAATTACAATTAAAAAGGATTTAAAGCACAAGTTCTCTATAAGATTACATATGGCGTAAAGACATTTCTCTATCCTAAACACGAATCATGAATTCCATCAATGCAGAAATCACAAACACATGCTATTATGATCATATCTAAATCTATACTCCTCTTCCGATTTCAGATAGATTATCACGGTAATTGATGACCTATCAATTAAACAATTAAGTCCAAATCACAAGAGACAATCCTCACAATAGAACATAATAGTTTATAGTGAAGCATATTAAAATAAACTACACAATAAGATCCATTGTAATCTCAAACAAAGAATTAGTTCATTGAATTAAAACTAAGAATCCATACTCGAATACACATTAAAAGATAAAAATAAGAGTAGAGTGAAGAATAAATCTGTTGTCAGCAAATCTCCATCTTCCTCAAGCTCCTGTTCTTGATCTTCAATGGTCTCCAAGTTGCTTCAATCTCCAAAACTAATAAGAACTAGGGTTTTTGGTCCTAATCTACTCTAATATAATCTAATGTAATCCTCCTCCTTCTCCTAATTCTTGTGATTCTCCTCCTTTTATATGCCTCTTTATATGTCTTTAAGTTCTCCTAGAAGCCCTTGAGTCAATAAGCTTGAACCAATCCTTTTTGAACTCAAATTCTGACAAAAACTACTTTTTCTGCCCGTACCCCCGCCCCGACGGGGGTTTTCTATTGGGTAGGCCCGCCCCGGCGGGCTATGCTACTATTTTTGCCTTAGTACCCCCGCCCCGGCTAGGGTTTTGTGTGTATAATGCTCGCCCCGGCGGGGGTCCTTTTTTGGAAATTTTATGCTCTGACGTCCTTTGGGAAAATAACCATAACTTCTTCGTCTGAACTCAGATTTCGATGATTCAAGACGTTTTGGAAAGAGGAAACATAGATCTACAACTTTCATTCTTTGCGTTTTTAGAAATAAGGATTGGAGCAATGCTGAAATTGGCTCTGAAGTGGCTGTTATGTAAATGGCAAGCCGAAAATGCGACTCTAGCAACCCCAAACATCGATCCAAGTAGCTTTTGTCCCAAATCCTACAAAACAACATAAAACATGCATGAATTGACACAAACACTTAAAAACTTTCGAAAGATTAAGCTCAAATGCACTTAATTAAAGGGTATAAAACCCACTTATCAAATACTCTTAAACTTAAACCTTTGCTTGTCCTCAAGCAAAAACATAAAAGAACTAAAAATAAACAACCTAACTCAACTACATGAATGCATATGCATGATCTACTTCCTAATATACCTACGAACCCAGTAATAAATCAGTATGATATATAGCATCAGGCCTCAAAGATATCAATGATACTCAAACAATATATCCAATCAATTCAAAGTCCATAACTCTAACTAATTAGTCAATCCAAACCTGTCATCACCCATGTTGTGCGTGTGTGCTTGTTAACCATTCTAACCAACCACAGTTCAAGAAAATCACATAACAAACTTCTTAGAAGGAAAATTTCAGTTCCAATTCAATTACTTTTGTGAACATGACAACTCCGGTTAAAACTAAGCAATTACCAAGTCTAAGGTTAAATACAAGATTTATTTCTACTTTTATTCAATCACGAGGGCATTTTTGCTCTTTCTCATGTTTTATTCTTTTTTTTCTTGTCTCATGGCTGTGCAATGTCTTATTTCCTTAGGCTTTTCAGTGCTACCTTAACGAGCTTTCAACCAACGACTCCCAAGCCATTAAAGCCTTAGGGCGCTAGGTGTAAATACAATCCCCTCGGGCTTACTTACTCAAGTAACAAAGGCCACAAAACTAGACAAGCATGCCAAAGTGTTTATTAATTTTTTTTCTTTTTCTTTTTTTGGATTTCCTATTTTTTTTTCTTTTCATCATTTCTTTTTTCTTTTTTTCTTTTTTTTTTGTAATATATATACCCCATAGATTCCCCCAAACTCAAGATTTTACTTCATTGCAACTTTTACTGCCAGTTCACTAATTTCCTTAAATTTTAACAAAGATTTTCCCTCAGAAACATATTATGAAACCCTTGAACCAAGTGGATTAAAACAGTTAAACTTTAAGTGCTAACCGGTTACATAAGTTTCAGACATGCTCAGATTATCATCATGTTTAAAATTAGAACTCATCATCAATTATCAACACTGTTCAAGTTAACAAACAAAACCACTCTTATCATAGGCCGAGCTAAAACTACACCAATCCATTACCTGGATTCATACAAACATTCTATATGCAAACACTCAATACAAAAGAAAATGTATTTTTTTTAAAAATGAAACATGCCTACAATATGCAAAATTAAACATACTAACCAATGCAATGTATGTGAACTAAACAATTATGTAATACAATATGATCCACCCCCAAACTCAAAGTGAACAATGTCCTCATTGTTTAAATAAAAAGAATTGAAGAGTTAAGGACTTCCCTGATTTATTAAGCTTGTGGTGGTGGTGGTTGTGGAACAAAGACTGAAAACTCCTCCACATCGGGATCTAAAGGAGGATACTGTGGCATGGGCTCAGGTTGGTGGCTTACCTTTCCATAATCTTTTACTTATTTATTGAGCCATTAATACATGCAATGAAGAGAGACAACATGAATTAGAATAGCACTTTGGATTTATAAGAGAATTTAATAAGCAAATTAATTCCTATCTACTGAATAAACTAGTAAAACATATAAATATAAAAATTCATAGGTTGACTCCCAGTCACCACTTGATTTACAGTCTTTCAGCATGACTTTGTTTGGTTAGCACTATCCAATTCCTCTTCGATAATTAAGGAACCCTCCATCCATCAAAAATAATGTAACTTTTGGTAGGTTTCCATTTGTGATGGCTATCGAATTAAAGTCACCTAGCATGCTTTGTTTAAATAAGTGCCCAATTGAGAATGTTGAATAACTAGGTGCTTTTCTGTCCGTTGAGCCTACGACTCGATTGGGGCTTTGAGACTTGGCAAGCACAACGGGCTCTTCTTCAATCTTCTCATCCTCATCCCACCATGGCTTCACATTTGTACTAGCTCTCATGTCATAAAGAGCCTTGCCAATGTCATGACTACCAAGCGGGCATGATTTTGCAAATCTAACTAGACCCTTGATCTTTGGCGGAGAAGGAACTTGGGGCACTAATAACATCGGCTCATCCTCGTTGGTACTCATAGTTAGTTCTTCACCGACCTTATTTTTATTATCCCCACTTGTCTCCTCTTTTTCAACATCTCGTGTCTCATCCAGTTGTAGATTTGGTTCGAGCACTTCGTCAATCTCGGAATCCATGTCATAACACCAATTATATTGAGGATAGTTGTTCAAGGCTTTGAACATTTGATCTATCTTATTCTGAAGATTCTAAATTGACCGCTCTTGATTAATCCTCCTCTCCTCATTTGATGCTACGAACTTGGACAACAATTCAACCACCCCTGAATTATCTGTCTCAGTTTTGGAATCCATGTATTGAGGACCATGGGTTGAAGTGGTGATGAGTTGTTCCATCTGATTATTAAAATTTTGGGTTGACAGCTCTTGGCTAATCCTCATCTCATCTAGGTTTGCTATGCCCTTCAATATTACATCCATCGGATTTGGTTTTTCTTCTTGTGGCAATGGAGGTGGACATGAAAATTTTGGTGTGTATGATGGATTTGGAGCATAATATTGGTCATCATAAATGTAGCTCCCTGAAGAATTCGGGTGATACTCCCAGTCTTGGTGATAATTGGCATATGCATAATCGTTGAGGTAGTCACCACAATGTTGTCCTGGCCCAAAACTGACGGTGCATTGATTACTCGGATGATTACCAACACAAAAATTACAAACTACCACTATCCTTCGAATCCGTTGGGCTGCAACTGTGACGCCCCCAGAATAGGTATACAACACCCATTCTGAGTCGCCAAATACATGGTACAGAAAGCAAACTACAACTTCAATAATACAATTGTCGTGCAAAATACGACAACACATACTGTGAGTTTAAATACAAATATTGTCTTCTAGACAATATTCACACTCAAATAAATCCTCATTACAATTATTCAAACACTATTTTACAGAAATAGTGAGGACTGCTAATACATCTTTCTAGAATCATCACTCCATACCCCGACTAGATCCTGCTATGTTCTCACCTCCTGAGAAGAAAAATGGAACAAAAAGGAAAAGGGTGAGCTCAACTAGCCCAGTAAAGAATATTATGACTAAGATAATATACAACAAATTATCGTTAGTCTTCAACAGGGAAAAATCTGATAAAATATAATCGACAACAAGTTTTAGATCAACAACTGCAGCGGAAACAGCAAACCATTAGAAGAGTCAAGTAGAGAAAGAATTCTACTATCTTCTAAGATTTAAAAGTCCATCATCAATATTTTATCCCTGTAACATCAATTAATAATCATCTTTATCCAAATATTCATCTTTGCACTACAGGCCAAAGATATTCATTTGTATCACCTGTCAGTCATGTTCATCTCAACACCTGTTCATCTTTGCACTACAGGCCAAAGATATTCATCAAGTAATCATACATCTTTGCACTACAGGCCAAAGATATTCAGTAATATCATCATTTAGGACTGAGGATGATGAAAAATATCTTAAAGAGAACGAATCCAATGAGACAGAAGGACAAATAGTAGGGATTCGTATAACAGTTTATCCAAGATCAATAATACTTCATAATAATCAATTGTGAAGCAGAATTCAAAAATAAAGATCAAAACATGGATACAATCAAAGATAGTAACCATAATAGACATCTTGGACAAAAGGGAAAATTTTATTTTTCGGTGAATAGTGCCGTATTCGTGAATAGTGCCGTATACGTGAATAGTGCCGTATACGTGAATAGTAACCCCGACACAAAAAGTTCCAAATTTGATAAAAACTCATATCAATATTTCAGCATAATGATATTGAAGAAAATAATATCATTAAGAAGAAAATAATATCCCTTACCTCAAAATATCAGTACTTCTGGTCGGAATACCGGTATAAGGCTGAAAGAAACTTGCTCTGATGAATAGAAACTCTCAAAGTATCTAAATACTCACAAAATACACTCAATAATCTAGAGAGAGAAAGAGAGAAAACTTGTTTCTGGTGTGATTTTCAATTCTAACTTAGCCCTCTATTTATAGGAAAATTTTGGTAGGTTTGACCTGCAACCTGATGGCTTTACCTGCTACTATTCCCACCTACCACATTTGAAATATAATTCAGCACATTTCTTCACCAACCACAAGTGGGGCCCACCAATTCTAGAATTTTCCACCAAAATGATAAACTCCGAAAATTCAACAATTTCTGAACCAGTCATCTTGTAAAATTCATAATAAATCATACGTTCATTTTTAACGGTTCAAAATTTGTGGACATATACTCAACTTATATATGTATAACATATCCAAAAATTACCACGATCCAACGGTCGGATTAAAAATTATAACACCCGCAATATTTCTCAAAAACCCTGATTTTTAATACCTCCATTCCGACAAAAATACTGATAAAAACCTCAACATTAACTCCTTCATTTTTAACCACAAAAATATATCCCTCATTTATATCCACATAAAATAAATATTTCCTTATCATATGAATCAATAATTAATTATTCACAAATAATATTACAGAATCACATTTATGACAACCAGGCCGTTCCCAGGAAAGAGGGGGCTTTCCAATAAGGATTTCTCCTTACTGGCGCGCAATTAGATGACCAAACCTCTCCTTAGACAGAACTTTCTAGACATTGCCAATAATGTTATCTAATAATATTATTCAAATAATATGAATTATTGATCTGATAAATGAAAATACTGTGCAGCAACAATTATTGAAACAACAATAATATAAAATATCAACGCAGCAATTATTGAATCAATAAAATAAAATATTGAATAATAACTACTGTAACAATTATTGAGTAGTGCCTTCTTACGTACGAATCAATAATATACTGTGCAATCCGTGTGCTACTGTGCAACCACGCGTTATTACTGTATTTTAACCACCGGGTATCCAACAGTATTAACGGTAACAACTACGCCGTTATTTATAAACAACTTATACTTGTCGTTTTCTTCATCCAATCGCTTTCCGTTATGGGGCCCACACAAGGCTGCGTCGTCGTACGAATATTCCCCGACAGCAAGAATATTCCACGACCAACCGAATATTCACCGACCAAAAATAAATATTTTATAACCACTTGCTTATTTTGCAAAATTTGCACATTTCACCCATAACCAAAGTATTATATCAAATTAACCCCTTATTATTCACAATAATATTTAGAGAAAATTTGATTTTATTCATTAATAAGTTGGGGTCTTACAACCTCCCCTCCTTATGAAATTTCGTCCTCGAAATTGACGTACGTACCTGATGTTTCAAAAAGGTGAGGATACCTCGCTTTCATTTCTGATTCCAACTCCCAGGTCATTTCTTCAATAGCATGGTTTCTCCACAAAACCTTAACTTGTGGTATAACCTTCGTGCGTAGGACATGCTCTTTCCTATCCAAGATCTTAACAGGTACCTCCTCGTACGTTAAATCTTCAGCTATCTCGTCTGGTTCTAACTCAATAATGTGGTTCGGGTCTTTAACATATTTACGAAGCATAGATATGTGAAAAACATTATGAACACGAGACATGCTTGGAGGTAATGCGAGTCTATATGCCACATTTCCTATTCGCTCAAGAATCTCAAATGGACCAACAAATCTTGGATTGAGCTTTCCTCTCTTCCCAAATCTTGTAACTCCCTTCCATGGTGCAACACGTAACAATACATGATCCCCAATATTAAATTCCACGTCCTTCCGATGAAGATCCGCATAACTCTTTTGTCGATCCTGTGCCGTTTGTATACGTTGTCGAATCGTTTGGATCTTCTCTGTAGTAATGCGTACCAATTCTGGTCCCAACAATGTTGCTTCACCCACCTCGTCCCAGCATACTGGAGAACGACATTTTCTTCCATACAACGCCTCAAATGGAGCCATACCTATGCTCGCCTGATAACTGTTGTTGTAGGAGAATTCCACCAATGGTAGGTACTTATCCCAACTCCCTTTGAGATCTAAGACACAAAGTCTTAATAGATCTTCAAGAGTTTGAATAGTCCTCTCTGATTGTCCGTCCGTTTGAGGATGGTATGCTGAACTGAATCGTAAATCCGTGCCCATAGCTTTCTGCAAGCTAACCCAAAATCGTGAAGTGAATCTTGGGTCACGATCCGAAACTATGGATACTGGCATGCCATGCAATCTCACAATCTCGTTCACGTACATACTAGCAAGACGTTCAAGGGAATAAGTCTCACGTATCGGCAAGAAATGAGCGGACTTGGTTAATCTATCAACAATAACCCAAATCGCATCTATGCCTTGAGAAACCTTGGGAAGACCTGTAACAAAATCCATAGTAATGTGTTCCCACTTCCATTTCGGAATCTCAAGTGGTTGCAATGGACCCTTTGGTACTTGATGCTCCGCTTTTACACGTTGACAAGTTAAACATCTCGAGATAAACTCCGCGATCTCTCTTTTCATATTGCTCCACCAAAATGTATGTCGAAGATCGTGATACATTTTGGTACTCCCAGGATGGATTGCAAACGGTGTGTTGTGTGCCTCCATCATTATTCTATGCTTCAAGTCAAAATCGTTAGGAACACAAAGTCTGGAGTTGACTCGAAGTATTCCTTCTTCATCGATTCTTGCTTCTGGAATAGCACCTTCTTGCACTTTCTTCTTCATACGCATCAGCTCTATATCCGTAGCTTGAGCAGCTTTAACTTTATCGATTAAAGTCGGTTCTACTCGTATATTTGATATCATCATGTGGGTACTTGGAGCCTTCATCTCTATCTCCATCCTTTGCAAGTCATACAAAATGGGCCTTTGTGTTAAAAACATTGCACTCGTACCCGCATATGATCTTCTACTCAATGCGTCAGCTACTACGTTTGCTTTTCCAGGATGGTATTGGATGGTATGATCGTAATCTTTCAACAGCTCAAGCCAACGTCGTTGCCGCATGTTGAGTTCCTTTTGGGTGAAGAAATATTTGAGGCTTTTATGATCTGTATAGATCTCCACTTTCTCCCCATACAGGTAGTGTCTCCAGATCTTCAACGCAAAAACGACTGCTGCCAACTCCAAATCATGAGTAGGATAATTCCTCTCATATTCTTTGAGTTGTCGTGAGGCATAGGCTATGACTTTCCCATGTTGCATGAGAACACATCCTAACCCTTTGCCTGAAGCATCGCTGTAGATAACAAATCCATCCGAACCAGATGGTATTGTCAGAACAGGTGCCGAAATGAGTCTCCTCTTGAGTTCTTGGAAACTCTTCTCGCATTCCTCACTCCATACGAATTTTGTATCTTTCCGAGTCAGCTGAGTTAACGGAGTAGCGATTCGAGAAAATCCTTCCACAAATCTCCGATAATAACCAGCTAAGCCCAGAAAGCTACGTACTTCGGTTACCGACTTCGGTTGCTCCCAACTTTGTATGGCTTCAATCTTCGCCGGGTCGACAGATACTCCATGTTTTGACACCACGTGCCCAAGGAATGCTACTTCCTCAAGCCAGAACTCGCATTTCTTCAGTTTGGCATATAGCTTGTTTTCACGAAGCCTTTGCAGTACCAGCTTCAAATGGCGCTCATGATCTTCACGGCTTTTGGAATAGATGAGGATGTCATCAATAAAGACAACAACGAACTGATCCAAATATTCTTTGAATACACGGTTCATCATATCCATGAAGGCAGCAGGAGCATTAGTCAATCCAAAAGACATTACTAAGAATTCATAATGCCCGTACCGAGTTCTGAAGGCAGTCTTTGGAATATCCTCAGTTTTAATCTTCAGCTGATGATATCCAGAACGAAGATCGATCTTTGAAAAGAATTGTGCTCCTTGCAACTGGTCAAACAGGTCATCAATGCGAGGTAGCGGATACCTATTCTTGATGGTGACATGGTTCAATTCTCGATAGTCAATACAAAGTCGCATACTCCCGTCTTTCTTCTTTACGAATAAAACAGGAGCACCCCAAGGAGACGTACTAGGACGAATAAAACCGATGTCCAACAACTCCTGTAGTTGGACTTTTAACTCCTGAAGTTCAATAGGAGCCATTCGATATGGGGTTTTAGAAATGGGCTTTGTACCGGGTTCAAGGTCAATAAAGAATTCAATTTCTCGTTCCGGGGGTAGACCGGGAAGTTCTTCAGGAAATACATCGGAAAATTCTCTAACAATAGAAATATTATTCAAATCTGACTTGTCTTTGTTCAAATCCATAACATGGGCTAAGAAAGCTTGACATCCGTTTTTCAATAAACGAATAGCTTTGTGGCTTGATATGACAGTGACTGATTTTAGTGGTTTAGTAGTTTGAATTCGTATGACAGGTTGGTTAGGAATATGAAAACTAACAACCTTACGAAAACAATCAATTTTAGCATGATGAGTGGTTAACCAATCAATTCCTAAAATCACATCAAAAGCAAGTATCTTTAAAGAGATAAGATCAACAGGTAATGTGATAGTGCCAACTTGGATCATGCAAGATTTATAAACTGTAGATGTAACGAAGGTTTCACCCAACGGAGTTTCAACAGATAAGTTAAAGTCCAATTTCTCCGGAGTCAAGTTTAAACGTTGAGCACAAGCAGGAGAGATAAAAGAATGGGTAGAACCGGTATCTAGTAAAGTATAAACTTCGCAAGAATTCAAGATTAGCTTACCCGTGATCACCTCGTTCGGGTTTCTCGCGTTTTGGCCAGTAACGACAAACGCTCTTCCAGGAACCGCTGATTTCGCCTTATCCGGGACAGCCCTTGGAGTCACCACTCCCGCTGAACTTGGTTTCGCTATAGTACAATCTCGAGCGATGTGGCCTTCCTTCCCACAGTTGTAACACACCTTGGATTGTTGTGGACAGTTTGGGCTGATATGTCCCTCTTTCCCGCATTTGTAACATCTAACTGGCGGTCGTTCTCCTCCCCTAAAATTTGTTGTTGGTGCTGGTGCTGGTGCTGATGTCTTCCCGTCATTGTTGAATCTCCTCTTTCTGAAATTTCCACTTGACTCACCTCTCCTATTATCATGGCCACGATGACCACCCGAGTGGTTACCGCCTTTGTTCGTATTTTTCCCTCCTCGTTGGTTATCATCGCTCTGATGATTGCTGTCACCGGTATGACCCTGGTTGTGGTCCCTCGGTTGAGTATACTCATTATCTCGCTCTAATAATTGGGCCCTGTTGACAACGTCTGAATATAGAGAAAATTTATGAGAGATAAGGTATTGACGAATCTCAGGTTTTAAACCTCTCAGAAACATCCTTGTCATTCGTTCCTCATTTTCGACCAAATGAGGTGCAAACCTGGATAACTCTGCAAACTTCGCCTCGTACTGGGACACCGTCATGTTGTTTTGTTCCAGTCTAATAAACTCAACCTCCTTCATATGACGAATACTTTCAGGAAAGTACTTGTCATTGAACAGTTTTTGAAATGTTTCCCAGGACATGTTGAGTGCGTCAGGCTGGGTACGCTTCACAGACTCCCACCAGTAGTCTGCCTCACCGCGGAACATAAATGTGGCGAATGGAACCTTCTGTTCCTCCGTGCATCCCAAGACATCAAATATCTTGGTAATTTGCTTGACCCACGTTTCCGCCATGATCGGATCCGGCTTTCCCTTAAATTCTGGTGGTCCCAATTCTTTGAACTGCTTAGCTGTGACAAACCGCGCGTTGTTATCATTTCCACCCGTATTCTGCACACGAGTCTCCCTCGTCTGATTTTGCATGAACTGCAAAAAGCTCCTAAACATTCCATCATTCATCGTTTGCTCGGTAACGTTGTTTACAGGAGGAATATTGCCTTCCTGTTGCACGTTCCCCTGGGTAGTGATCAAAGGTGTCTCCACGGTCTGATTTACTCCATTATTAACGTTCTCAGCTGCCATTCTTAAATACTGCCATAAAACAAGGGTTAATAGTCATGTCATATATTATCCCTATACTCTGACCGACCAAATAAACACCAAATAAACTTAGTCAGGTCATACTAGCGAAGGAATTCCCCGTCTCTCCCCTCCTAGTTCTTGTCTCACATCTCAGCCAGGGATCATATCCCTAAGCTCTGATACCAACTGTGACGCCCCCAGAATAGGTATACAACACCCATTCTGAGTCGCCAAATACATGGTACAGAAAGCAAACTACAACTTCAATAATACAATTGTCGTGCAAAATACGACAACACATACTGTGAGTTTAAATACAAATATTGTCTTCTAGACAATATCCACACTCAAATAAATCCTCATTACAATTATTCAAACACTATTTTACAGAAATAGTGAGGACTGCTAATACATCTTTCTAGAACCATCACTCCATACCCCGACTAGATCCTGCTATGTTCTCACCTCCTGAGAAGAAAAATGGAACAAAAAGGAAAAGGGTGAGCTCAACTAGCCCAGTAAAGAATATTATGACTAAGATAATATACAACAAATTATCGTTAGTCTTCAACAGGGAAAAATCTGATAAAATATAATCGACAACAAGTTTTAGATCAACAACTGCAGCGGAAACAGCAAACCATTAGAAGAGTCAAGTAGAGAAAGAATTCTACTATCTTCTAAGATTTAAAAGTCCATCATCAATATTTTATCCCTGTAACATCAATTAATAATCATCTTTAACCAAATATTCATCTTTGCACTACAGGCCAAAGATATTCATTTGTATCACCAGTCGGTCATGTTCATCTCAACACCTGTTCATCTTTGCACTACAGGCCAAAGATATTCATCAAGTAATCATACATCTTTGCACTACAGGCCAAAGATATTCAGTAATATCATCATTTAGGACTGAGGATGATGAAAAATATCTTAAAGAGAACGAATCCAATGAGACAGAAGGACAAATAGTAGGGATTCGTATAACAGTTTATCCAAGATCAATAATACTTCATAATAATCAATTGTGAAGCAGAATTCAAAAATAAAGATCAAAACATGGATACAATCAAAGATAGTAACCATAATAGACATCTTGGACAAAAAGGGAAAATTTTATTTTTCGGTGAATAGTGCCGTATTCGTGAATAGTGCCGTATACGTGAATAGTGCCGTATACGTGAATAGTAACCCCGACACAAAAAGTTCCAAATTTGATAAAAACTCATATCAATATTTCAGCATAATGATATTGAAGAAAATAATATCATTAAGAAGAAAATAATATCCCTTACCTCAAAATATCAGTACTTCTGGTCGGAATACCGGTATAAGGCTGAAAGAAACTTGCTCTGATGAATAGAAACTCTCAAAGTATCTAAATACTCACAAAATACACTCAATAATCTAGAGAGAGAAAGAGAGAAAACTTGTTTCTGGTGTGATTTTCAATTCTAACTTAGCCCTCTATTTATAGGAAAATTTTGGTAGGTTTGACCTGCAACCTGATGGCTTTACCTGCTACTATTCCCACCACCACATTTGAAATATAATTCAGCACATTTCTTCACCAACCACAAGTGGGGCCCACCAATTCTAGAATTTTCCACCAAAATGATAAACTCCGAAAATTCAACAATTTCTGAACCAGTCATCTTGTAAAATTCATAATAAATCATACGTTCATTTTTAACGGTTCAAAATTTGTGGACATATACTCAACTTATATATGTATAACATATCCAAAAATTACCACGATCCAACGGTCGGATTAAAAATTATAACACCCGCAATATTTCTCAAAAACCCTGATTTGATTTTTAATACCTCCATTCCGACAAAAATACTGATAAAAACCTCAACATTAACTCCTTCATTTTTAACCACAAAAATATATCCCTCATTTATATCCACATAAAATAAATATTTCCTTATCATATGAATCAATAATTAATTATTCACAAATAATATTACAGAATCACATTTATGACAACCAGGCCGTTCCCAGGAAAGAGGGGGCTTTCCAATAAGGATTTCTCCTTACTGGCGCGCAATTAGATGACCAAACCTCTCCTTAGACAGAACTTTCTAGACATTGCCAATAATGTTATCTAATAATATTATTCAAATAATATGAATTATTGATCTGATAAATGAAAATACTGTGCAGCAACAATTATTGAAACAACAATAATATAAAATATCAACGCAGCAATTATTGAATCAATAAAATAAAATATTGAATAATAACTACTGTAACAATTATTGAGTAGTGCCTTCTTACGTACGAATCAATAATTCAACTATACTGTGCAATCCGTGTGCTACTGTGCAACCACGCGTTATTACTGTATTTTTAACCACCGGGTATCTAAACAGTGTTAACGGTAACAACTACGCCGTTATTTATAAACAACTTATACTTGTCGTTTTCTTCATCCAATCGCTTTCCGTTATGGGGCCCACACAAGGCTGCGTCGTCGTACGAATATTCCCCGACAGCAAGAATATTCCACGACCAACCGAATATTCACCGACCAAAAATAAATATTTTATAACCACTTGCTTATTTTGCAAAATTTGCACATTTCACCCATAACCAAAGTATTATATCAAATTAACCCCTTATTATTCACAATAATATTTAGAGAAAATTTGATTTTATTCACTAATAAGTTGGGGTCTTACAGCAACAACGTCCAACCTCCTCGAAAGTATCTCTAGCTGTGCTGATAATGTAGAAATTCTATTGAGTCCATCAATCTCTGTGCCCCTTGGTTGAGTCATACTCGTATATGGCCATTGATAATTGCATCCAGCCATGGTACCTGAAAAGAGAGAAAAATACAAAGAGAATTAAATAAAAAGAAAGAAAAAAATATGTTTAAATTAAGACTAATTTGATTGAAGCTAATATTGGCAAAAATTATTAAACAAATTCCCTGGCAACGACACCAAAAACTTGTTGGGTAAAATATAATTACGCAGAATACGCAAGTATACGTGGTCAACAAGTAATAAAGTGAAAGTAAAGCATCGTTCCCACGAGGAATTATTTAATAAAAATCACCAAGTACTAACCCATAACCAACTCGATCGTATTTAAATGAATGAATTTCAAATTATATAATTAAACTACTATTAAATTCTATTAGTTAAATTAAGATTACAGAGATTTAAAATCACAACTTCACTTATTGCTTCATTTAAATTAACACGCTTCTCATCAATTATTCTCTATCCTGAATTGTTAATCAAGAACACTAAAGCAGATAAAACCACCTCTCGATGCATAATATGTTAGGTTTGTAATATTTATGAACGCAATCAAATTGCACAAAATAAGCGGAAACGTGTAAAATCAGAGTTTTAAAATTTTACAAACCATATACCCGGATCACCCTTTATGTGCAATTATTAATTAAACGAAAAAGAAAGAACAAGAATCATACCCTTGAAGATCCGAGCTTCCTCAGGTACAAGTTCACCTCTAATCCTTTTCGCGTCCAACTTGAATCCACCGGGTTTGGTTCCTTCCTTTGATCAACGTTAGCCACCCAAGTGTTTGGCCTCTAGAGGTGATCCACCAAGAAAGAATAAAGATTCAAGAAGATGGGTGTTTGGCTAAACCTTAGTTTTTCTATCTCTCATAGAAAAGGAGCATACTCTCCAACAATTGGAATTACGTATGTTGTAAAAGTTAACAACCACCACACCCATAATAAGACTCCTCTTATTTATAGATGTGGGCAACCCTCCTGAACAATTAAGGAATTGAGTTTTATTTTAATTAATTAAATTTTTTTAATTAATTAAGCTCCCTAATCTTATTAGGGATAATTAATTAAACTTTTAATTAATTAGCCTCCTAATTTTATTAGGAATAAATGAGAGTACTTTTATTAATTAATTCCTAAACTCCTTTAGAAATTAAATAATAATAATAGTAATAATAATAAGACTATTCTTATTAATTTATATTTAATATTTCTAAAATATTAAATAATAAATATTAAGCTATTTAATTTATTCTATCACCATAGATTAAATTAATTATACTTAACTTATTATTACGATTATGCCATTAACTTCTTAAATAATTATTCTTCCTTTTATGGTGTGACCCTTTAGGTTCTCCATATTAAACCGGTTGTGAATAAATCAATTAGAACAATTCTAATCTTATTTAAATAAATAAATTAAACGATTAATTTATTTAAATAAATAATATTTATTCTACAATAGGGATAAGTCTCCCTAGCGATCAACGACTTTCCAGATAATATAGATTTCAACATTAATCATAAAAGAACTTTTGAGTAAATAGTTACCGTATAATTCAATCCTTCCACCATATAATGTCCCAATTAAATACAAGACATGGAATTACTGTCAAATCTTATTTTATTTAATTATATGTATTTCGACTTTTAAATGCACAACACCAAATAATGTAAATTAGAAACGCTTTTCTAATTTCATTCTGCCTTGGCCAAGGACTACTGGGTTGTCATTTATCGAATCACATAGGACATTTCTCTTCTTTTACTAGAAGTGGTAGATTCTTTATTGATCATACATTATCTCCATGTACAACTTATTATACCCAAGCATACCCTTTGATATACCCTAAGGGTCTTAAGGAATAAGTCAAAGTATAACTCATCATACACAAGATACTATGATGATCTCAAGTCCAAGGATCACTTGTACTACTATCACTACAGGAATTCCTATTGACAAGCAAGTAAAACTACATTAGGTATTCCTTTAGCGAGCCACGTTCAGTGAACTTATTCTCTAATAAGCACCTACATACTTGCTTTAGTGCCTCCACACAAATGATCATGAGATCAATCATCCTCATCCAATGAGTAAGCAACATATGTACCAATCTATCCGGATTCACTAATCCCCAATTTAGTAATCCAACGATTGGGAATTATTTTAGTTTTAAGCTGTCTAAGAATTTAGATCTCATTAGAATGATCATCATCATTATTCTAAAAGCATTGCTTAAAACTATGGGTTTATCACATATTATAAAACAACATCATGTAGATAATTAAAAGCCTTTAATAAATTTATACCTTTTATTAATAAATGAATAAGATTGTTACAAAGTATATGCTTTATCATCAAACATGATTGGATTGTATGCATACTACTTTCAATCTCCCACTTGCACTAAAGCCAATCGTCATGGTATCTCATACCCTTCTTTTCTAAGTGACGATTATCCTGCTGTTAGATAAGCTTTAGTTAATGGATATGTAATGTTGTTCTTGAGAGTACACTATCTCTATAGTGATTTCCCAACTTTCAATGATTCCTATAATCAAATGAAAGTGCCACAACACATGTTTAGATTTAAAATGAGACTTAGGAACTATTCCTAGTCCTGTAATGAACTTTTATCCAAACAATCAACTTGCAGCTTCATTTATAGCTACTTACTTTGTCTTTATCACTAAACCAGCAACTTTTTGCTGTTTGGAACCTTTCCAATTCACTGCACCACTGTTCAAGGTAACCCTTAACCTTAAAGTGGATTTTTTGTTGTCTTGGTCTGTCTGAAAAACTTGAGTCTGTTAAGCCCTCTAGTTTTAATTCAGACTCACCATAAATCTGATCACATCCTTAGTGCCGGTTAAGTACTTTAAGATATTTTCACTGTCTCACAGTGAACTTCTCCAGAATATGACTGATCAACATCAGGTCTCGTATATTTCATTGCATACATGATAGTTACTCATGCGATCTCTCTTTTAGGAGTCTATGGGACTATTAAGAGAGATACACTCTAGGGCTCATCAATATGAGACATCCCATGGAGTTTGCCATGCTAAACGACTTTAGCATCAAATGAATATACGTTTCTTAGGTTAAGTCGAGCATCCTATTAAATCTATCTATATAGATTTGTATCTCCAATTAAGATACTCTTCCAAATCATTCATGGAGGAATATTTAGACAACTTTATCTTTACTGATTGTAGCATTGGTATGTTATTCCTCATCCGTAGTATATCAACATATAATACTAGAAAGTTCACGACGCTCCCACTCACCCTTTTGTACACACTAGAACTCTTACCTCATCGTATGTAACTCTGGATCATCATCTTCTATGATGCGTACCTCATCATCATCATCCATGATGAATCCATACCTCCCAGGTATCATCAGTACTATTTCAGATTTACGATTCAGTTGTGGTACAATAGGTCTATCTACAAGTTCCTTTTATTTGACTTATAGTGATTTGTAGTTCTTGAACTCTTCAAGATCTATTATCCTCCCATTAGCTCCTTCAATGATAAACACCTTTATCTTAGAAGGTAGCGTGTTTCGCAACATACACCTTTTGCTAAGTAGGATTATAGAACAGATACCCTAAACTTACTTTAGGATGTCCCACAAATCTGTACTTGTCAAATCTTGTCCAAGCTTATCCTTTGAAACCTTTTTCACATAAGTTGGACAACCCCTTATCTTAACATACTTAAGATTAGGAATCCTCCCTGTCCATAACTTTTATGGAGTCTTAGGGCCGGATTTTGAGGTTATCTTTTCATAGATATGCAACCATTTCTAGGACATGACCCTAGAAGGATACTGGAATGTCAGTAAAATTATTATGGACCGCACCATGCCCAACAAGGTATGATTTTTTCTTTCAGATACATCAATCAATTATTGCGTATCAGGAGGCGTCCATTGTGAGAAAACCATTTGAGATGATCTAGAAACTTATTGCACAAGTATTCCTTCCTTGATCCGATCAAAGAATCCTAATACTTTACCAATTTGTTTCACTTCTGAATTGTTTGAACCTTTCAAATAATTCACACTTGTATTTCAGCAAATACACACATTCAACTCTTTGAATGATCATCTCCTTTTCTTATACTAGTTTGTTCAATTTGTAAAATAATTTTTTTTACATAAGTCAAGTATACAAAATCCATTAAGTAATATTCCAGTTCTATACAAAACATCATTATTATATATAGAACAACAATTGTTCTTAAATATAATACCAAAGATTTCATTGTCCAACAACAAAATAGAAATAATATTTCTAACAAGAACTGGAATACAATAACAACTTATTAACTTAATAGATTTGCCCGTAGGTAATGCTAAACAATAAGTTTCTATGGCTAATGCAGCAACCTTTGCTTCATTTCCCACAATTACTTATCTTTGTTTAGCTTTCTACTTTTGCTTAGTCCCTTCATAAATCTATATTTATGATAACCAAAGTCGGTATCTAATACCCAAGTAGAACCTTGACTTAAAGAAAATTTTATTTTAAATCATGAACAAAATTGTATTTGTAATCGAAACTTCACTAAGCTTCTTCTGGTTAGCCTCTGTAAGATGCTTATTGCAGTTTCTTTCTAGTGTCCATGCTTATTGCAGTGGAAGCAAACTCCTTTGCTATCTGTGTCAGTTTTGTTCTTATTATCCTTTGTTTATGCCTTTTCTATTTACCTTCTTTGAATCGTTCTTCTTTTCAAAAAATCATTTGGCCCCTACCAGTAAGACATAGTCTGTCTTGGTTGAAAAGTGACTCAACATTTTTCATCATGTTAAGCAAATCAGTGAGGCTGATATCTAGCTTGTTCATATGAAAAATTCACAACAGTTTTGAAAAGGAGTTCAGAGTGACTACAAGATCAAATCTTGGCTCAACTCTCCATCCATGACAAAACCTGTTGTCCTTATTGTTCAATCAAATTGATCATGTTTAGGATATGTGTCTGTACTGTAGTGCCTTCGGTCATTCTAAATCGGAAGAGCTCCTTAGATATCTGATATCTTTCAGTCCTACTTTCCTCACCATCAACTACTTGACGTGTAGGAGTATAGTAGGAGCATCCATAGTTTCATGCTAATGCTGAAGCTCGTTACTCATGGATGCGAGTATGATACATTGAGCCAACTGTGCATCATCTTGCCACTTTCTAAAAGTAACAATCTCTTCCTCAGAGGCATTGTCTGCAACCATTGCAGGGATAGGCGTATTAAGGACATAAGATAGCTTTTCAGCTGTGAGAACTATTCTCAAATTTCTTAACCAATTTGTTTAATACGGTCCGGTTAAATAACATCTAATATATTTCGTAGTGATAGTAATTTAGACATTGTAAAATTCTATAAATAAATTTGTAATCAACAACATTTTAACATACATTCTTTTATTAATTACCAAAATAAATTAGGTCTTATTTTAAATTGGTATCTCCCATTATTTTCTTCAAACTATATTACCCTCAATATATAGTTCGACAATATCTAATTAAAGATATGCTAGTGAGAATAAGGATCCCATTTTAAATGTATATAGCCTTGTGTGTGCACAACAAACTATATATAAATAAATAGGTAGACAACTCTTGTCAATTACATCAACTATGTAACTCCTTTTATTTTGCCTCTTAAATCATAATGGTCAAGTGTGTGCACATCCGAACTAAAATGATTTAAGTTAAGTCAGACCCAATATTTCCATATAAGTGAAAAGAAAACTACAGCCCTTGTGTGTGCACAACAAAGCAGTAATGTTCAATTACTTATAAACATCATATGTAATAAAAACAACATCTTAAATATTTAATACTTGCCTTGTGTGTGCATAACAAACTCATATTAAATATTTAATACTCTATTGTTTCTATCATACTAGAAGGCGACGTTCGATATTCCAAATATCTTTGAACGTTACAACTTAATATATAATATTTGAGGAATTTGTTATTAATTTGTCTCATCTTGTTTAGCGCGCATGCACATATATATATAAAATACGCGTTATATTAATTAACATGCGAAGCATGTTTGCATAATATATAATATATATAGTATAAGCATGCACATATAGAATACTATATTCTACCCGGATTGATTATAGACTTTTATTCTAATTTGGTTCACTAGAGCCACCAAGTGAACCAAAAGGTCAAACCTAAGGGTGCAAGAATTAATATTTAAATATAATTATTACATTTAAACTCGGGCTCCATTACAAACGGGTCTTCACGCGCTCCTTGCTTCTTGATATCTAATTCTTCAAAATTTAATTCTAACTATTCCTATTATAAAACTATTTAAAATAAATAGAAACCTTGATCAGCAGTCAAGGGGAAGTACATAGAAGGGAGATAGAATTTACATTAAGAAAAATTAGAGAAGACGATGTACGCAGACCCCATTTAATAAAACCCATACATTCATGCATCCAACTAAAATAAAATCCAATCACATTGGTTAATAGTCCATAATCAATCCCATTTATTATCATACGCATCACCATATGCATCAATAAATAACATTCATCTCATGAATAATAAACATTCAATATATATATATATTGATATCATTTAATGGGCAAATTTAGTTAGTATAAAATTTAATTTTGAATCAAAATAAACTCCTTTATTTTAATCCAAATTTAAATCAAAATAAAACTCTTTTATTTTAATTTATCTAATTTTTGAATAAAATAAACTATTTTATTTTAATCAAAATCTTTAATCAAAATAAACTCCTTTATTTTAATTAATTGTGGAATCCAATTTCATGAAAAAAAAAACTCCTTCATTAAAGGAAACACGGATTCTTTTTCCTATTCACAAATAAACTCCTTTATTTTGAATAATATGAAATCTTATTTCATATCTAAATAAACTCCTTTATTTAAGGAAATACGGATTCTCTTTCCTATTCACAAATAAACTCTTTTATTTTGAATAATATGAAATCTTATTTTATATCTAAATAAACTCCTTTATTTAAAGAAACATAGAATCTAATTTCAACTCCAATTAGTTATCATGAAATCCAATTCCAATTCTAATTAGTTAGCATGAAATTCTAATTTTAAAATTAAAATAAACTCTTTATTTTAAAATTAAAATAAACTTTTTATTTTAATTATAAAATTATTAAGATTATTATATAATATATATATATATATATATATATATATATATATATATATATATATATATATATATATATATATATATAAAGCAATCATGAATCATTCCTAGAAACATGTTATAGTCTGGAAACATGATTAGTATACACGGACCGGATATTATATATCAAATATATAATATTAACCATATATATCAAACATATATATGATTAGTATAAAAAGGTTACTATATATTAATATATACACGGACTTGATAAACCATTTTGAAAAAACAGCCATGGATTCCGCAGTAAAAAAACGGGATTACCGAAATCAAATAACCATTTATAAAATCGCGAAGTGATTTCGTACTTTTTTTTTATATTATTTTTAATAAATTTTATACAACAAATTATGCTCAATTAAATTGTTCTAAACACATATCAATATACATATCAAATTAAAACAATTAATAATTTGCATAAAGGTTTGGCTCTGATGCCACTTGTAATACCCGAGAAAAATAATAATATTAAATAATAAAAATTACCTTGTTTTAAAATATATTTTTGGATGTCATTTATTTTGGATCAAAATAATCATTTAATTTTTGTGGGCTAATGTAATAATAAGTGTGGATAAATTAATTTAGTACCATTTGGGCTTTAAATTAAGTGGGTCTAATTTATAATTATATAATTTTTAAAATCCTATTAAAATTTGGAGAGTTAAAAAGATATATTAATTAATAAATAAGTACAAAACCTAATTTTGCTTTATCAAGTCTGATGAGACAAATTGTGGGAATAGAACTTAAAAGAAAGAAGGCGGCGACAAGAGATAGCAGAAAAGAGAAGCAAAAGCAGGTGGCTGTTTTTTTTTTTATATATATATTTATTCTATCATTAACTGTTGGTTATTATGCATGTGTCACTTCTTTGCAGTCAAATATTAATACTAGTGTGTGGGTATTCCGTATTCGGTGATGTCACCAAATTCCATAGCATAATGTGTGGGTTTTTTTTTTCTTTTCCACTCCAATAACAGTTTTATGTGGTCAATCAAGGTCTGCATCATTAGTAATTGAATCACTTAATTATATATATGCATTACCTACGTTGTCAGCCTTTATGACATTAATGTGAGAAATTGGTATCTTCAATTAAATTATTCTTTATGTATAAAATGTACAGGACTATCAATTTTAAAAGCTATGTCACTGATTATTATGTATATTGGTTATATTACTTTAGTAACATTTTATTATGTTTGTAATTCGAACAACATGAAATTTTTTTTTAGTTATACAGTTGGTATGTATACTTATATTATTTATTATTATTTTGTTTAAATTAGTTCGAACAGAAGGAATTTAACGAACTATATTGGGATAATAATTTTTGGGTATTACATTGCTTGTTTCAGGTACGGATTCCGTACTTTTTCAGCGAGACTCATTTATTTTTGAATTGTTCGTTTCGTTATTCGTTTCAAAATTTAGTATTGCCTCTCATAATTATTTCTTGTCAATTTATTGTGATAGTCTGTTTGGGCATTTTTATTAGAACTCCTATTTGTACTCTTTAGACTAGTGTATCATGTCTATTTAAATATTTTGATCTTTGTAGAAAGTACATGTCAATATATTTGGAGGCTTTGTGTTGATATTTTGTTTCAGTTTAACATGTACATGTTAGAACCCCTTTGTTGTGTCGCATGTGTTGTGACATTATATTTTGTTAGAATACCGTAGGGTATACCTGAGCTATAACCACCTGTGGAGATACCACAGGCATGTCCTCTTGGCACCGAGGCATGACACTTTTCGTGGCGGTGTGATTAGTCCACGGCGTCTCCGTTTTGTACTTCAGTGGGAGTTGGCCATTTGGTGTTTTGTTGTGGGAGGCGTATGGGTCGACCCTAGTTTTTCTGTTCTGTTCTGTTCTGCGGTTTGGTGATGTTTGTGCCAAACACGCCTTCCAATTTTACATGCATTGGATTCGCGGTCCAATGTGTGTGACTTGCCTGTGTGGCATTATTTAATTTGCCTATGTGACATTATTTGACTTGCCTGTGTGGCAAGGTATATTTCTGTTTTATTTTGAGTTCGGTATGAAATAACACCCAGCCATTTGTTTCAGCCTATTATTTCGTTGTGTTAGATTTGTTCGTTTCGTTTCGTCTCTTTCCATTTAATTGAGTTTATTATTTCAGTTCGTTAATTGTGTTCTATATCCGTACTGGGCATTTGGCTCATGCTGTATTTTTCTTCCAGCAGGTAATCAGGGGAATCAAGGGCAAGTGTGATGAGAGCTCCATTCATTCCAATGCTTTAGAAATATTCTGTTTAGACTTGATGAGTCGAGTACTTGGAATTGTAATAATTATTTCAGATTGTGGTTTGAGCCAGTGTGACATTTATTATGGTTTGTCTTAAGACATTTAGTTAGTTTAAGACTATTATGTTGTGGATTAGAGCCTTGCTATTAAATTTATTAGTTTTGTTGTGTTTTGAGTAACCTCTCTTTCTATTTCGGAAAGGGGGTGTTACAGAGTTGGTATCAGAGCCTAGGTTCTTTCTTGTAGAAAACCTATTTAGGTTTGACCTGTGAGTTATGGGTAGACTTCTGGGTTAGGTTTTGTTCTGTTTGATTTTCTGTTCAGCTATCATATCAGCTATATTCAAATCTGTTTTAATATATTCTGTTTATATTCTTTGATCTCTTTCTTAGATGGCTCGTCGATCTGCTAGAGTTACTGGGAGGAGAGGTAACAATAGGGGAAGGGGTGATGGTCATCCCAATGAGCAACCTAATGATCAGATCAATGCTCAACTAGCTAACTTGGTGAATCAGGCAGTGAACCAGGCGTTACCTCAGTTGGTGGCACAGGTTGTACATGCAATGCAGCAGCCACCAACAGAAATTCCAGAACAGGAGAATACGGGAAATAATGGCCAGCATGCAAATATTGAGGATGGGAATGCGGATGGTCATGATCAGCAGGGGGTTGCAATGTATGTATGGTTGGAAAGGTTTCAAAAGCAGAAACCACAGGCATTCAGTTCGGCTCCAACTCCAATTGATGCAGAGAATTGGATTGCCCACCTGGAGAAGATTTTTGATGTGTTAGGGTGTTCAGATAATCAGAGAGTGTTGCTTGCTGCTTATAAGCTGGAAGGGGATGCACAAAGGTGGTGGAAGGCGATGAAAGTAACGAAGGGTGATGGATATGTTGGGACACTTAGCTGGGCAGAATTTTGTGAGGTCTTTTATCAGCAGTATTTTCCAGCTGCTGATAAAGAGGCCTATGCCAGAGAGTATCTGTCTATTCGACAGAAAGATGATGAGTCCATCACGGACTTTATGACGAGGTTCACTAGGTTGGCAGGCTTTGCGGGAACCTCAGCAGGGAATGCAGCAGAACAGGCAGAGAAGTTTAAGTGGAGGATCCATTACCGGTATCGGCAGCATCTCATTAACAACAAGTTTGCAGATGTATCAGCAGTGGCAAATGCAGTAAAAAATATTGAAATGGAGCGACAGGACTTTCGGTCTTCTAAACCGGATGGGAGTCGAAAGAGGGACAGAGATGACCAACAGGGTCAAACTTCAGTTCAGCATGGGAAAAATCAGGGTGGTCAGTTGAATAGGAATCGTGGTGGCCAACAGGGGCAGTGGCGTGGTCAGAATCAAAACAGGGGTTATCAACAGACGCCTCAGTAAGGGCAAAATCGTCAGCTTCAGCTACCTTGGTATGGACAGAATCGTCAGCAGGGGCATAATCGTCAGCAGGGGCAGAATCAGGGTCGTTATCCGGGACCAGCTGGTGGGGGTAACCCGAATCTCATTCCGATAGCTCCTTGTGCTACTTGTGGGGCAAATCATCCGGGAAGGCAGTGCCACAGACTCACCGGTGCATGCTTTTTGTGTGGACAGATGGGTCATATTGCTAGGGATTGTACCGGTCCATGCGAAAATGGTGGAGGTGGTGATAATAGTGGCAATGGAGGTCAGCGTCAGGGTGGTCGAGTGTTCGCCTTGACATATAACCAGGCGGCAGGTGCACCAGGTACTGTTTCTGGTACTCTTTTAGTTGGGAATCGTGAGGCGTCTATTTTATTTGATACGGGTTCTACTCATTCTGTTGTTGCTTAGTCTTTTGTTCGGCACCTAGGTGTGCCATCTCAGTTATTAGATTCTGTTGTGTCTATTTCTACCCCGATGGGGACTTCTGTCGTTATTTCTGATTTGTATCGAGGGTGTCCAATCAGTTTTGGGGATAAGATCCGTAGCGTTAACCTTCTTCCGATGTGTATGCACGATTTCGATGTCATTTGGGATGGACTGGTTGGATAAGCACCAGGCCACTATCGATTGTCAAGCGAAGAAGGTTATATTCGGAGATATGAAATCTCTAGAATTCGTGTTTCAGGGTTCACAGCCGAGTAGGGTGGTGAAGTTGATTTCGGCTTTGAAGGCTGGGAAGTTGGTAGCAAAGGGTTGTGAGGGATATTTGGCATTTGTGAAAGATACCTCTAAGGGTGAGTCTCGTATTGAGAATGTTCCGATTGTTCGTGACTTTTCCGATGTGTTTCCTGAGGAGTTGTCAGGGTTGCCACCACAGCGGGAAGTAGAATTTTCTATTGAGCTTGTTCCTGGTGCGGAGCCTATCTCTAAGGCACCGTATCGGATGGCACCATTGGAGTTGCAGGAGTTGAAAGAGCAGTTGCAGGAACTGTTAGATCGTGGTGTGATTCGACCGAGTGTTTCGCCGTGGGGTGCTTCGGTCTTGTTTGTAAAGAAGAAAGATGGGTCTATGAGGCTGTGTATAGACTATAGGGAGTTGAACAAGATTACCATCAGAAATCGGTATCCATTGCCGAGGATTGATGACTTGTTTGACCAACTTCAGGGGGCAGAATATTTTTCGAAGATAGATTTGGGGTCGGGTTATCATCAGTTGAGGGTGAGGGATGAGGATATCCCTAAAATAGCTTTTCACACTCGATATGGGCATTACGAGTTTCTGGTGATGCCATTTGGGTTAACTAATGCTCCGGCGGTGTTCATGGATTTAATGAATCGGGTGTTCAGGGAGTACTTGGACCAATTTGTCATTGCCTTTATTGATGACATTTTGGTTTACTCCAAGTCTAACGAAGAACATGAGGAGCATCTTCGCACAGTGTTGGAGATTTTGCAGAAAGAGAAATTGTATGCTAAATTCTCTAAATGCGAGTTTTGGTTGGAGCAGGTTGCATTTTTGGGTCATGTTGTTTCTGCCGAAGGCATTAAGGTGGATCCTGCGAAGGTTGAGGCTATCACTAAATGGCCGAGACCTACTACAGTGACAGAGATTAGGAGTTTCTTGGGTTTGGCAGGGTACTATAGGCGATTTGTGGAAGGGTTTTCCTTGCTTGCCTTACCATTGACTCAGTTGATGAGAAAGGGCGTGAAGTTTGTGTGGAATGAGGAGCGTGAGAAGAGTTTCGAGGAGTTGAAGAAACGACTTGTGACAGCTCCTATACTTGCTTTGCCGTCGGGGACAGGAGGTTATCAGATTTATAGCGATGCTTCTAAGAAAGGTTTGGGGTGTGTCCTAATGCAACACGGTAAGGTGATTGCTTATGCTTCTAGGCAGCTTAAACCTTATGAGGTGAATTACCCCACACATGATTTGGAGTTGGCGGCGGTGATCTTTGCCTTAAAGATTTGGAGGCATTATTTGTATGGAGAGACTTGTGATATCTTCACCGATCATAAAAGTCTTAAATACATTTTCACTCAGAAAGAGCTTAACATGAGGCAGAGGCGTTGGTTGGAGCTTCTAAAAGATTATGATGCTAGAATTCAGTATCACCCGGGAAAGGCAAACGTGGTTGCAGATGCTCTTAGCCGGAAGAGTTTAGGGAGTGTAGCAGCCCTTATTACACAACCTCAACTTATTTCGGATATGGAGCGGCTCGAGATGGAATTGCACGTACGAGGTTCAGATGGGCATTTGGCGGGTATGAGAGTGGAGCCCTCTCTTATCTCGCGAGTTAAAGAAGCTCAAAAGGAAGATGGGGAGTTGTGGAGTATGACGCAGAATCTAGAGGAGGGCAAGCAGTCCGAGGTTCGTATTGATGACCATGGTGTGATTTGGTTGGGTGAGCGGTTGTGTGTACCGACCGATCCAATCATTCGAGAGGCTGTGTTGGCTGAGGCTCATAGTTCGCCATTTTTTATTCATCCTGGTTCTACAAAGATGTATAGGGATTTGAAGAAGAATTTTTGGCGGAATGGGATGAAACGAGACGTGGCTGAACATGTTGGGAAGTGCCTCACTTGTCAGCAAGTGAAGATAGAACATCAACGAGCTAGTGGTTTGCTGCAACAGTTAGACATTCCAGTGTGGAAGTGGGAAGATATCACGATGGATTTTGTGACTGGTTTGTCGAAGACTTTCAGGAAGAATGATGCCATTTGGGTAGTGGTGGACCGACTGACCAAATCGGCACACTTTTTGGCTATCCATGAGGGATACTCGGTGGATAGGTTGACACATATCTTTCAGCAGGAGATTGTTAGACTTCATGGTACTCCAGTGTCTATTGTTTCAGATCGGGACCCACGGTTCACTTCACGGTTCTAGAAAGGGTTTCAACGAGCTTGGGGTACTCGACTCAACGTTAGTACTTCTTTCCATCCGCAAACTGATGGGCAATCCGAACGGACTATTCAAACGTTGGAGGACATGTTGAGATCTTGTGCACTTGAATGGTCGGGTAATTGGGATGATTACTTGAGCCTAGTTGAGTTTTCTTATAACAACAGCTGGCATGCAAGTATTGGAATGGCTCCGTTTGAGGCACAGTATGGTAGAAAGTGTCGGGCACCAACTTTTTGGGATGAGGTTGGCGAAAGGGCCATAGAAGGGCCTGAGTTAGTTCAAATCACTATGGAGAAGGTAGCAATGGCTAAGGAGAAATTGAAGTCGGCTCGATCACGGCAGAAGTGTTATGCTGATAAGCATAGGAGGACTTTAGAGTTTGAACCTGGTGAGCATGTGTTTCTAAAAGTTTCTCCTTGGAAGGGCATTCGGCGATTTGGGTTGAAAGGAAAGCTTAGTCCGCGATATATCAGTCCATTTGAGATTTTGGAAAGAGTTGGTGAGGTTGCATATCGATTAGCTTTGCCTCCACAGCTAGCTCATGTGCACAATGTTTTTCATGTGCCGGTGTTGAGGAGTTATCATTATCATCCGTTGCATGTGGTGCAATATCCATTCGATAAGATTCGGGAGGATCTCACTTGTGTGGAGCAAGCTGAGGTAATTTTGGATCGTCAAGAGCGGGTTATGAGGAGGAAGACAATTACGTTTGTTAAGGTTCTGTGGAGGAACCATTCGGAGCGAGAAGCCACTTGGGAACTTGAGGAGTCTATTCGAGTGGAGTATCCGCATCTCTTTGATAATTAGGTACGTTCTATTCTTTTGATTCCGGGGACGGAATTCTTTTAAGGGGTAGGTGATGTAATACCCGAGAAAAATAATAATATTAAATAATAAAAATTACCTTGTTTTAAAACATATTTTTGGATGTCATTTATTTTGGATCAAAATAATCATTTAATTTTTGTGGGCTAATGTAATATAAGTGTGGATAAATTAATTTAGTACCATTTGGGCTTTAAATTTAGTGGGTCTAATTTATAATTATGTAATTTTTATTATCCTATTAAAATTTGGAGAGTTAAAAAGATATATTAATTAATAAATAAGTACAAAACCTAATTTTGCTTTATCAAGTCTGGTGAGACAAATTGTGGGAATAGAACTTAAAAGAAAGGAGGCGGCGGCAAGAGATAGCAGAAAAGAGAAGCAAAAGCAGGTGGCTGTTTTTTTTTATATTTATTCTATCATTAACTGTTGGTTCTTATGCATGTGTCACTTCTTTGCAGTCAAATATTAATACTAGTGTGTGGGTATTCCGTATTCGGTGATGTCACCAAATTCCATAGCATAATGTGTGGGTTTTTTTTTTCTTTTCCACTCCAATAACAGTTTTATGTGGTCAATCAAGGTCTGTATCATTAGTAATTGAATCACTTAATTATATATATGCATTACCTACGTTGTCAGCCTTTATGACATTAATGTGAGAAATTGGTATCTTCAATTAAATTATTCTTTATGTATAAAATGTACATCAATTTTAAAAGCTATGTCACTGATTATTATGTATATTGGTTATATTACTTTAGTAAAATTTTATTATGTTTGTAATTCGAACAACATGAATTTTTTTTTTAGTTATACAGTTGGTATGTATACTTATATTATTTATTATTATTTTGTTTAAATTAGTTCGAACGGAAGGAATTTAACGAACTATATTGGGATAATAATTTTTGGGTATTACATTGTTTGTTTCAGGTACGGATTTCGTACTTTTTCAGCGAGACTCATTTATTTTTGAATTGTTCGTTTCGTTATTCGTTTCGAAATTTAGTATTGCCTCTCATAATTATTTCTTGTCAATTTATTGTGATAGTCTGTTTGGGCATTTTTATTAGAACTCCTATTTGTACTCTTTAGACTAGTGTATCATGTCTATTTAATTATTTCGATCTTTGTAGAAAGTACATGTTAATATATTTGGAGACTTTGTGTTGATAATTTGTTTCAGTTTAACATGTACATGTTAGAACCCCTTTGTTGTGTCGCATGTGTTGTGACATTATATTTTGTTAGAATACCGTAGGGTATACCTGAGCTATAACCACCTGTGAGGGTACCATGAAATCCAATTCCAATTCTAATTAGTTATCATGAAATCCAATTCCAATTCTAATTAGTTAGCATGAAATTCTAATTTTAAAATTAAAATAAACTCTTTATTTTAAAATTAAAATAAACTTTTTATTTTAATTATAAAATTATTAAGATTATTATATAATATATATATATATATATATATATATATATATATATATATATATATATATATATATATATATATATATATATAAAGCAATCATGAATCATTCCTAGAAACATGTTATAGTCTGGAAACATGATTAGTATACACGGACCGGATATTATATATCAAATATATAATATTAACCATATATATCAAACATATATATGATTAGTATAAAAAGGTTACTATATATTAATATATACACGGACTTGATAAACCATTTTGAAAAAACAGCCATGGATTCCGCAGTAAAAAAACGGGATTACCGAAATCAAATAACCATTTATAAAATCGCGAAGTGATTTCGTACTTTTTTTTTATATTATTTTTAATAAATTTTATACAACAAATTATGCTCAATTAAATTGTTCTAAACACATATCAATATACATATCAAATTAAAACAATTAATAATTTGCATAAAGGTTTGGCTCTGATGCCACTTGTAATACCCGAGAAAAATAATAATATTAAATAATAAAAATTACCTTGTTTTAAAATATATTTTTGGATGTCATTTATTTTGGATCAAAATAATCATTTAATTTTTGTGGGCTAATGTAATAATAAGTGTGAATAAATTAATTTAGTACCATTTGGGCTTTAAATTAAGTGGGTCTAATTTATAATTATATAATTTTTAAAATCCTATTAAAATTTGGAGAGTTAAAAAGATATATTAATTAATAAATAAGTACAAAACCTAATTTTGCTTTATCAAGTCTGGTGAGACAAATTGTGGGAATAGAACTTAAAAGAAAGGAGGCGGCGACAAGAGATAGCAGAAAAGAGAAGCAAAAGCAGGTGGCTGTTTTTTTTATATATATTTATTCTATCATTAACTGTTGGTTATTATGCATGTGTCACTTCTTTGCAGTCAAATATTAATACTAGTGTGTGGGTATTCCGTATTCGGTGATGTCACCAAATTCCATAGCATAATGTGTGGGTTTTTTTTTTCTTTTCCACTCCAATAACAGTTTTATGTGGTCAATCAAGGTCTGCATCATTAGTAATTGAATCACTTAATTATATATATGCATTACCTACGTTGTCAGCCTTTATGACATTAATGTGAGAAATTGGTATCTTCAATTAAATTATTCTTTATGTATAAAATGTACAGGACTATCAATTTTAAAAGCTATGTCACTGATTATTATGTATATTGGTTATATTACTTTAGTAACATTTTATTATGTTTGTAATTCGAACAACATGAAATTTTTTTTTAGTTATACAGTTGGTATGTATACTTATATTATTTATTATTATTTTGTTTAAATTAGTTCGAACAGAAGGAATTTAACGAACTATATTGGGATAATAATTTTTGGGTATTACATTGCTTGTTTCAGGTACGGATTCCGTACTTTTTCAGCGAGACTCATTTATTTTTGAATTGTTCGTTTCGTTATTCGTTTCAAAATTTAGTATTGCCTCTCATAATTATTTCTTGTCAATTTATTGTGATAGTCTGTTTGGGCATTTTTATTAGAACTCCTATTTGTACTCTTTAGACTAGTGTATCATGTCTATTTAAATATTTTGATCTTTGTAGAAAGTACATGTCAATATATTTGGAGGCTTTGTGTTGATATTTTGTTTCAGTTTAACATGTACATGTTAGAACCCCTTTGTTGTGTCGCATGTGTTGTGACATTATATTTTGTTAGAATACCGTAGGGTATACCTGAGCTATAACCACCTGTGGAGATACCACAGGCATGTCCTCTTGGCACCGAGGCATGACACTTTTCGTGGCGGTGTGATTAGTCCACGGCGTCTCCGTTTTGTGCTCCGGTGGGAGTTGGCCATTTGGTGTTTTGTTGTGGGAGGCGTATGCGTCGACCCTAGTTTTTCTGTTCTGTTCTGTTCTGCGGTTTGGTGATGTTTGTGCCAAACACGCCTTCCGATTTTACATGCATTGGATTCGCGGTCCAATGTGTGTGACTTGCCTATGTGGCATTATTTAATTTGCCTATGTGGCATTATTTGACTTGCCTGTGTGGCAAGGTATATTTCTGTTTTATTTTGAGCTCGGTATGAAATAACACCCAGCCATTTGTTTCAGCCTATTATTTCGTTGTGTTAGATTTGTTCGTTTCGTTTCGTCTCTTTCCATTTAATTGAGTTTATTATTTCAGTTCGTTAATTGTGTTCTATATCCGTACTGGGCATTTGGCTCATGCTGTGTTTTTCTTCCGGCAGGTAATCAGGGGAATCAAGGGCAAGTGTGATGAGAGCTCCATTCATTCCAATGCTTTAGAAATATTCTGTTTAGACTTGATGAGTCGAGTACTTGGAATTGTAATAATTATTTCAGATTGTGGTTTGAGCCAGTGTGGCATTTATTATGGTTTGTCTTAAGACATTTAGTTAGTTTAAGACTATTATGTTGTGGATTAGAGCCTTGCTATTAAATTTATTAGTTTTGTTGTGTTTTGAGTAACCTCTCTTTCTATTTCGAAAAGGGGGTGTTACACCACTGTTAGGTTTGTAATATTTATGAACGCAATCAAATTGTACAAAATAAGCGGAAACGTGTAAAATCAGAGTTTTAAAATTTTACAAACCATATACCAGGATCACCCTTTATGTGCAATTATTAATTAAACGAAAAAGAAAGAACAAGAATCATACCCTTGAAGATCCAAGCTTCCTCAGGTACAAGTTTACCTCCAATCCTTTTCGTGTCCAACTTGAATCCACCGGGTTTGGTTCCTTCCTTTGATCAACGTTAGCCACCCAACTGTTTGGCCTATAGAGGTGATCCACCAAGAAAGAATAAAGATTCAAGAAGATGGGTGTTTGGCTAAACCCTAGTTTTTCTATCTCTCATAGAAAAGGAGCATACTCTCCAACAATTGGAATAACATATGCTGTAAAAGTTAACAACCACCACACCCATAATAAGACTCCTCTTATTTATAGATGTGGGCAACCCTCCTTAACAATTAAGGAATTGGGTTTTATTTTAATTAATTAAATTCTTTTAATTAATTAAGCTCCCTAATCTTATTAGGGATAATTAATTAAACTTTTAATTAATTAGCCTCCTAATTTTATTAGGAATAAATGAGAGTACTTTTATTAATTAATTCCTAAACTCCTTTAGAAATTAAATAATAATAATAGTAATAATAATAAGACTACTCTTATTAATTTATATTTAATATTTCTAAAATATTAAATAATAAATATTAAGCTATTTAATTTATTCTATCACCATAGATTAAATTAAATATACTTAACTTATTATTACGATTATGTCATTAACTTCTTAAATAATTATTCTTCCTTTTATGGTGTGACCCTTTAGGTTCTCCATATTAAACCGGTTGTGAATAAATCAATTAGAACAATTCTAATCTTATTTAAATAAATAAATTAAACGATTAGTTTATTTAAATAAATAATATTTATTCTACAATAGGGATAAGCCTCCCTAGCGATCAACGACTTTCTAAATAATATAGATTTCAACATTAATCATAAAAAAACATTTGAGTAAATAGTTACCGTACAATTCAATCCTTCTACCATATAATGTCCCAATTAAATATAAGACATGGAATTACTGTCAAGTCTTATTTTATTTAATTATATGTATTTCGACTCTTAAATGCACAACACCAAATAATGTAAATTAGAAACGCTTTTCTAATTTCATTCTGCCTTGGCCAAGGACTACTGGGTTGTCATTTATCGAATCACATAGGACATTTCTCTTCTTTTACTAGAAGTGGTAGATTCTTTATTGATCATACATTATCTCCATGTATAACTTATTATACCCAAGCATACCCTTTAATATACCCTAAGGGTCTTAAGGAATAAGTCAAAGTATAACTCATCATACACAAGATACTATGATGATCTCAAGTCCAAGGATCACTTGTACTACTATCACTACAGGAATTCCTATTGACAAGCAAGTAAAACTCCATTAGGTATTCCTTTAGCGAGCCACGTTCAGTGAACTTATTCTCTAATAAGCACCTACATACTTGCTTTAGTGTCTCCACACAAATGATCATGAGATCAATCATCCTCATCCAATGAGCAAGCAACGTATGTACCAATCTATCTGGATTCACTAATCCCCAATTTCGTAATCCAACGATTGGGAATTATTTTAGTTTTAAGCTGTCTTTAGATCTCATTAGAATGATCATCATCATTATTCTAAAAGCATTGCTTAAAACTATGGGTTTATCATATATTATAAAACATCATCATGTAGATAATTAAAAGCCTTTAATAAATTAATACCTTTTATTAATAAATAAATAAGATTGTTACAAAGTATATGCTTTATCATCAAACATGATTGGCTTGTATACATACTACTTTCATAATACCCATACTCACTTAAATCCACAGATGATAGAATTAAGCAAGACACCCTAATTAACTAATCCACTATATCTCTCTGTTAATTACAATTAAAAAAGATTTAAAGCACAAGTTCTCTATAAGATTAGATATGGCGTAAAGACATATCTCTATCATAAACACGAATCATGAATTCCATCTATGCAGAAATCACAAACACATGCTATCATGATCATATCTAAATCTGTACTCCTCTTCCGATTTCATATAAATTGTCACGGTAATTGATGGCCAGTCAATTAAATAATTAAGTCCAAATCACAAGAGACAATCCTCACAATAGAACATAATAGTTGATAGAGAAGAATATTAAAATAAACTACACAATAAGATCCATTGTAATCTCAAACAAAGAATTAGTTCATTGAATTAAAACTAAGAATCCACACTCGAATACACATTAAAAGATAAAAATAAGAGTAAAGCAAAGAATAAATCTGTTGTCAGCAAATCTCCATTTTCCTCAAGCTCCTGCTCTTAATCTTCAATGGTCTCCAAGTTGCTTCAATCTCCAAAACTAATAAGAATTAGGGTTTTTGGTCCTAATCTACTCTACTCTAATCTAATAGAATCCTCCTCCTCCTCCTCCTAATTCTTGTGATTCTCCTTCTTTTATATGCCTCTTTATATGTCTTTAAGTCCTCCTGGAAGTCCATTAGTCAAATAGCTCGAACCAATCCTTCTTGAACTCTAATTCTGACAAAAACTACTTTTTTTGCGCGTACCTCCGCCCCAGCGGGGGTTTTCTATTGACTAGGCCAGCCCCGACGGGCTATGCTATTATTTTTACCTCAGTACCCCCGCCTCGGCGGGGGTTTTGTTTGTATAATGTCTGTAGACACTCAAAATTTTTTGCATACCTGTTATTGACATTGCAGGAGGGCAGAATCGTCTTTCAGAGATAACCCTGGAAGACAGCTCAGTTCAATCCCAGAGACAACCCTGGGGTATTCAGTATTACCATCTCGGATATAACCCCGAGACATCCAGCTCAGTCCCAGAAATATCACCGAAAGTTTTAACCTCAACCCCGAAAACAACACCGGGAGTTTCAGCGTCAACCTTGGAGATAACCTCGAGGAATACAGTTCAAATACCGAAAATCACACCGTAGAAGACTGTCATTTCAGAGATAACCCCGAGATACTCAGTCTTAGTCCCAAAAACAACATCGGGAAAGACAACGTCAATCTCAGAGATAACCCCGAGGCATGTAGTTGCAGTTTCGGAGATAACCCCAAAAATGCTTGTTTCAAACCCATGCAATCAGCTTCAAACACTCGGCAATGGCCCCGAGGTACTCATTTCCCAAGTTCGGAGATAACCCCGAGAAGTTAGGCACATCTCAGAAACAACACTGGGGACGGTCAACACCTGCAGCAGTTCAATCTCAGAGATAACCCTTAGCAACGACCGCTAAAATCAGCTCAAGCCAGAGATAACCCCGGTGAAGGGCAGAACCGTCATTTTGCCATCTCAATCCCATATTGCGCCGTCTCAACACACATACATTCTACACAGTAATGTCCTACAAGAATCAAAGAGCGCCAATCCCGAGTGACTAGTACACATGACAGCACACCAGATAGATTTTGAAGCTTAAAGACCAAGGACATGGTCCCATCTTTCTGACTTCGTACAACCTCTAATCCCATGTCATTGTGTAGCTCACAACAACAGTATGCTGTAAAAGGTCTTATACACCTCGATCGGATGCCCGGATTGAAGTTCTAAAAGTTCGAGCGGACATCACGTTGCACGCGTGCACGTACTACGAGGCAGTAGGACCCACGAAACTCGGGGAACCCCGAGCAGCCGCAGGTGCATCTACGGCTGTCGTAGGTACACCTGCGGCTCCCCCCCTCTATAAATAGAGGGCTCGGGGTAGCCATTTTGTATAGAGAAAAGGCGAGAAAGCCCTTTCCAATTTGCTCTGTACACACTATAAACTGAGTGCTTTCTCATTTTAAACACTTGTGAGCTCATATATTGCTATATTTTTACCGGCGGGAGCTGAGTGTTCATCCCTTTAAAGCTATTGAAGTCTTCTTTGGTAGTCCACTGTAAGCCTTCTTACACACTTTTAAGCCTTTCTCTTCATCTTTACACACACAGTTCTTCACGTTGAGAGTCGTGTTGCGTGTGTATGCCCGGACTTCGGTTCGTGGCTTTTATTTTCCTTTGTGTGTGTATATACATACATATATATATATATATATATATATATATATATATATATATATATATATATGGACTAACATTATCGAGTTATGCCTCGATTGAACATGGACTCACATCCGGAGCGTTTATTTACTTTTTTATATATACATTTATATATAAATTATTGTCGAACTTTGTTCGATGAGCCTGGATTTACATCCAGAGTGTTTACTGCTTTTATATATATTTAAATACTTATATATATGTTGTTGCTATCAAACTCTATTTGATTGAGCCTGGATTTCACATCTGGTGTGTTTACTACTTATATATATCGCTGAAATGATAAACCGAGTCGGGATCGATATATATCCTGTGCGTTTAGCGCTTATATATATATATATATATATATATATATATATATATTTACATTTCAGTCAGACCTGGAGTTTACTTCGTGGCCTTTTATTGCTTTATTTATATTTCGTCCCGCCTGGAGTTTACTTCGCGGCGGTTGATCTTTTTTACTGCTTTCTTTACATTCCGTCCCGCCTGGAGTTTACTTCAAGGCGTTTGATCGATTTATTGCTTTATTTATATTTTCCAATCCCCCATGGAGGTGCTTCGTGGTGGTTGATTATTTGCACATATATATATATTTAGCGCTTTAATATATTTACATTTCTGATTCCCCATGGAGGTGCTTCGTGGTGGTTGATCAAGTCTGTATATATATATATATATATATATATATATATATATATATATATATATATATATATATATATATATATATATATATATATATATACAGCCTTTATATATATAACTGCTTACTGCTTTCATATAAATTGCAGCATCATGTGAGTCTAGGAATCATGTGATCACAGATTCAGTCTACTGAATCTAGATTCGGTTCCCGTGATGGACATTTTCAGCTGTAAGCGGCCTGTAAATTATTTGCGTTGTTTGAATTTCCTTAGATGGCTCTCATGCCCACAAGGAGTTCGGCACTACTTTGTATATTATTTTCTCGAAGATGCTTCGCATCTCAAAAATAAAAGCAATCAAGCCGAACACATAATAAAATGGAAGTATCAAAGGTCTCAATTACTATTGAGCATAAGGGTTTGAAAAAACCTCTTTTTGCAAAACATCACTGCTATATCTTGTTTAAAACTAAATTTTTATATAAATTCAAACCCTTTGTATATAGGTGCAAACGAGGCATAGCACTACTTCTAAATAACTGCACATTGACCCCCCCACACACATATTCATATAACAGTTTATTGAAAAGTGACAGTCACCGTGGTAATACGGATGTCGGGGGGTGCCTAACATCCTCCCTCCGTATAAGCAAGTCCCCGGACTCTAATGAATCTTGGTTTCACAGATCCGTTAAGCAGTGTCACATCACTGGGTCAATGTGCAAATCTTTTCTCGGTTGTGTTGGTAAAACCATTTAAAAAACCAAGTGGCGATTCTTACAGTCCAATCGTTGACATATAAATGTCGAACCTTTTCACAACTTGTTTTTTGAAACAAATCTCACCTAACATGAGAACACCAAAGAATAAGAACAGAAAAGGGGCAAATAAAATCCTGACTTCGACAAGTGGTGACTCTGCTGGGGACTTCCAGTAAGAGGACTTAAGCCGCTATTACAAGCTTTTCAAAACTGTTATATGCTTGTGTATGGATGTTGCATTTACATTTGATGAATATGTACGAATGCATTTACTTACTATACTTAATGTTTTACACTATATCTCTTGTGATATTAGTGCTTCACACATGTCATCATTTTCACAAGCGGTGAGACACGTTGTATGTGAATGTTTGTTGTGTGGTTCCTCCATCAGAAGGCTATCCTGTCGGTGTTTGATTACTGGACTCGTAGGAAGACTAATTCCAACAAGGCTCAGGAAAGGCACCACCCAAATTCACTCCAGTTGAAAGACCGGATTAACTTCCCGTCGAGTAAATTGATATGATTTGGGAACCTTCATGCCAAAAAGCAGTAGCCTAAGATAGGTCAGCCTCTGATAAACCAAACACGGAGGAAAGTTTCTTCATACTTTCCCATTTTAAATTACTCGTAAAGTTAATTGCTTGTAATTTCATTCCATATTGATCTCCATGTAATGGGAAATATTAAGAAATATATGTACATGCATATTTTACAAATATTATCATGCTATCATGTATTACAAACAGCTAACATCCGTGTTGCAGGATAATACTCCTAAAACGGATACATCATATAGCATGTAAACATTTATACATTCCCCAAAACTAAACTATGTTAGTTTTTCGCAGGGAAATAATCGGACCTATTACCCAGTCAAAGTCCAAAAAGGCCACGAGCCTACAGCCAGTTATGTCTTCATCTGACCAGGCTAATCTTAATCCTGTCTCCTACGAAGAATTCGACAGATTAAGTAAATAAATCACAAATTTGGCTGTTCTGCTTAAAGAACTACACCAATCTACTCAGGGTTCAAGGATACCAATACATACTGAATCCTCTGTGTAACAACCCGATATTTTCTATATAATTAAATCAGAAATTTTGCGTATAAATTTTTTTTTATTTTAAGGATGAGAATTTGTACAAGATATTGTGTATATGTATTTATGTGATAAATAAAAATATATTTATTGCATGAATATTTACAAATAATTTTATTTTAGAATTATTGATTATTATAAAGTATATTCTTATAATAATTAATTTTATGGTAGAAAGGTTTTTATTAATTATTTTCCATGAAAATATAGTTATATATTATTTAAATAATATATGGAGTGATTTTTAGAATAATTATTTTATTATATGAATTTTAGTACATATTATTAAGTTAATTAATTTACCATAATTATTAAGGTTAAATATGGAAGAATAAATCAGATACAGAATCCAAGCCCTAATTTTGGATTTTTATCAAGGAATGAAAATAATAATATAATATTAATTATATTTTGATTTTTCAGTGCTATAAATAGGTACTATATGTACGTATTGAAGGTGGTTGGTCAATTATGGTGTTTAATGTTAAAGCCCTAGTTTTATATGGGAAAACCCTAATTTAAAAATCAATTGTGGGTTTAAGACTGTTATATAACTGTGTTATATGATTTATATTGTATATAATGTTATGATTAATTAGGAAAACCCTAATTAATAGTTAGAAATCCTAGTTAGTAAATCAAGAAAACCCTAGTAATATTTTTTTTAAACCCTAGTTCGTAAGTCAGTTAAAACTTTACAATCTGTTATGCCATCATGTTATGTTGTATATGATATGTATTGTAGAATTTAATGTTAATTATGGGAAAACCCTAATTAGTAATTATAAACCCTAATTTTGAAAACCCTAAATAATATTTATAAATCCTAATTTTCTATATTAACCCTAATTATAAAATTAGAATGTTTAATGTTAATTAGTAGACCTAAACCTAATTAGCAAGTTTTTATTAATTGAAAACCTAAACTATTTCAAGAAACTCTAACTACAATTTTAGAAACTAAAATTTATTTATTTACTCCCTAATAGACATCCTATAAATTATTTATGCTAAACCTTAGAGTTAAACCCTAAGGGTTAAATTCTAAAGGTCAAACCCTAAGGGTTTGTCAAATGACCATAATGACATTAATTTTTCAAAACAAAAGACCATTTTGCCCTTAATTAGATAATTGAGCTTACTTGTAAATTTAGACAAATTTGGAGTAGTTGGCTAACTCTTGACCAACCATGTGACACATAGCAACACCAATTCAGCAAGCCACCAGTCAATTACCAGCCATACATGCACTCAACATCATATATATATATATATATATATATATATATATATATATATATATATATATATTGGAGAGAGAAAAAGTGCATTGTTAGCCTCATTTTGCATAAAACACTCAACCATTCTCTCTTAATCTCAAACCTCAAAAAATTTCCTTCATATATCAGTCATATATTAAGGCCCACGAAATCCACTAACAAAATTAGAGGCCAGAATCAGAAATTGGATCATAGAAGGTATAAAACCCTATTTCAAATCTGGCTTTTAATGATATGTTAAATGTTAGATTTTTGTGTTAAAACATGTTATATGTAGTCTATATTGATGATCTGGGTTGATATCTTGAAGATCCATAACATCTAAGTGAACGAATTTAAAGATTTTAAAAATCTAGAAAAAATATTCTTGGTGGTCTGACAATGAATGTCAGGCCTTATATCTCTGTGATCTTTAATGTGTTTTGTGTTTTAGAAGTTTATAGTTGTAGTCTGTTATGTGCTCTTGGATCTGGGGCAAGAATAAGGCTTATATCGAGTCCAGATTGCAAGTTATTTAAGGTCAAAAGGTGTTGACCGGTCATGACCGGGTGTTTCTGGGTAACCCAGAAACAACCCAGAAATGACCTGACCACGTTTCTGACCGGCTAGATCTTTTAGTTTGTTGTTGGTTTGTTGTTTGTGTTGCATTTAGGTTGTAGTCTTGTATATAAACTCCATGTTTATGCCTTAAAACCTCCTAATAATTAGACTGGGTGATTCTAGTGGACGGTCAAACCAAGCAACTCGAGCATGTTCTCTGTTTTCTGGGTAACCCAGAAAACATATGAACATGTCGACTGACATGGTTTGACCGGATCATAAATGTTGATTCTGTTGATGTTAATGGTATTTTATGACATAGAACTGTATTACTACATGTGGTCTACAACCTGAAAGCTTTATATCACTAAAAGATAACCAGAATTGCATGTTGTAGAAGCTCAAAGTAAGGTAGTCGAACTGTTCTTCATTTCAGGGCAACCCAGAAATGAAGAACAACTCTGACAGGTACTTTGGAGGCTTAGATCTCCTTTGTTAGTTGCTTTGTGATCATGTTGATTGTTGGAGCGTGTAGTTTGTTACTAGTACTACAAGATATAACGAGCATAATTCTCATAAACATAACGAGCTAAGATCTACACGTGGTCAAACATGGTCACTCGGTCACGGCACATGAATTTTTGGATTTGATGAAGAACGCGAAGAACACCTATAGCGACGGTTCTGTCACTATAGGTGGTCTTTAGGGACAGTTTTTATATAAAAATTATCGACGTCGGGATTTTTAATTGTCCCTTTCCGTTACTTGTTCTTTGGTGTTCTCATTTTAGGTGAGATTTGTTTGAAAAAATAAGTGAAAACGGTCTGACATGTATAATATCTACGATTGGACTATAAGAGTCGCCAGTTGGTTTTTTAAATGGTTGTACCAACACAGCCGAGAAAAGGTTTGCACATTGATCCAGTGATGTGACACTGCTAAACGGGTCGGTGAAACCGAGATTCATTTGGGTTCGGGGACTTGGTTATGCGGAGGGAAGGTGTTAGGCACCCCTCGACATCCGTGTTACCACGGTGACCGCCTCTTTTCAAGAAATTGTTATCTGAATGTGTGTGTGTGTGGGTCAATGTGCTGTTATTTGGAAGTAGTGCGAGGCCTCGTTCACACCTATATACACTGGGTTTGAATTTTATGTAAAACTTCAATTTTAAGCAAGATATGACAGTGATGTTTTATAAAAGAGGTTTTTAAAACCCTGATGCTCAATAGTAATTGAGACCTTTTACGCTCCCATTTTATTCCGTATTCGGCTGGATTGATTTTATTTGACAGATTCGAAGCATCCGTACGAAAATAATGTACAAAATAATGCCGACTTCCTCGTGGGTATGGAAACCATCTGAGGATATTCAGACACCGCAGAATAATTTACAAGCTGTTTATAGTTGAAAATGTCCATCACGGGAACCGAATCTAGATCCAATGGGATGAATCTGTGATCACATGATTCCTAGGCTCACATGATGCCGCAATTGATATAAAAGCATTAAGTAGGTATATATATATATATATAAGCTATAAGTATATATATACATACATGATCACTAGCCATGGAGCACATCCATGGGGGATCAGAAATATAAATAAAACTGTAAAAGCTATCAACCGCCACGGAGGAAACTCTAGGCGGGACGAAATATACAAAAGCTGTAAAAACGGTCAACCACCACGAAGTAAACTCCAGGTGGGACGATATATATATATATATATATATATATATATATATATATATATATATATATATATATATATATATATTAAAGCAGTAAATGCACCGGATGTGAAATCCGGGTTCACCGAACAGAGTTTGATAGCAGTTCATATATACAATTATATATATAAGAAAGCCATTAAACGCACCAGACATAAGTCTCGGCTCATCGAACAGAGTTCGACCACAGTTCATATATATAAGTATATATATATAGGAAAGCAAGTAAACGCACCAAACCGAAGTTTAGGCTCATTGAACAAAGTTCGACACACAGTTAATATATATATATATATATATATATATATATATATATATATATATATATATATATATATATATATATATATATATATTAAAGCAGTAAACGCTCCAGACCATCGAACAAAGTTCGACATACAGTTCATATATATAAATATATATATATAGAAAAGCAAATAAACGCTCCAGACCGAAGTCTAGGCTCAATCGAGGCATAACTCGATAATGTTAGTCAATATATATATATATACACATACACACACATATATATAGACTGGAATGAAACCACGGACCGAAGTCCGGGCAAAAGCAAGCAACACGACTCTCAACGTGTAGAAAGGTGTGTGCAAAGATGAAGAGAAAGACTCTAAATTGCGTGAGAAGGCTTACAGCTGACTGCTAAAAAGGCTTCTATATCTTTAGAGTGGGTAAACACTAGCTTTTGTGAATACAAAAGAGGCTATATATGAGCTCACAGGTGTTTAAAAGGGGAAAGTACACTGCATGGGATGAGTGCAGAGCAAATTGGGCAGGGCTTCCTCGCCGTTTTCTCTTACAAAATGGGCACCCCAAGCCCCATATTTATAGAGGGGGGAGCCGCAGGTCTACTTGTGGCACCTAGTAGCAGGTGTACCTGCGGCTGCCCGGGGTGCCCCGGGCAGTGTGGGTCCCGCCGTGTCGAAGTACGTACGCGCTGTTCGCTCGGTCGTTCATAACTTTCAATCCGGGAGTCCGATGGAAGCGTGCCATACCATTCTGAAAAGCTCTTTCCGAGAGCTACACAATGGTATATGATTTGACCTTTTTTGATTCTAGGAAGATGGGTCCATGACCAAAATGGCATTCCTGGGTTTCTGTCAGGCAGTCCGTTGAGTCGTTTTGCGTAGTTTGCGCTCGGAAGTTAAGATATGGTTCTTGTGGGACTTATATTGAAGCATTTTGAGTTGAAATGAGTGTATTTGATTTGCAGTGAAGTTGAGTTGGCAAAATAACCATTTTGCCCCTCCCGGGGTTATCTCTGATTTTCGCGCAGTTGTAGTAGTCGTTTCTCAGGGTTATCTCTGAGGTTGACTTTATGTTGACTTTGACTGTCTCCAGGGTTATCTCTGAGGTTGGCTTAACCTCCTGGGGCTATCTCCAGGCTTTGATCTTGATCCCCCGGGGCTATCTTTGGGGTTGAAACTAACTTTCTCGGGATTATCTCCGGGGTTGGAACCTGATTTCCTGGGGTGATCTCTGGGGTTGGAAACTGGATCTCCCGGGGTGATCTCCGGGATTTGAAGTTGATGTCGTAGTCCTCCAGGGTTATCTTTGGAGTGTGAAAAAGATGCTTTTGCCCTCCTGCATGGTTAGTAGCAGGAGAAGAAAATTTCGAGTGTCTACAGATGCCCCTCTTTATCATGTTCATGCAATGCAATGGAATGGACATGATAAAGATTAGTAGACACTTGAAACATGACAAGGTATTTTCAATGATGCAAATCGCAATGTAGTGAATGTTTATGATGAATGTGACAATGTTTTCGCAAATCGCAGTTCATAAATCGCACATCGTATTTTGCACTTCGCTTTTCACTTTTCACTTTTGGCCAAATCGCACATCGTAATTCGCACATCGCACATCGCATTTCGCATATCGCAAATCGCCTTTAGCATATCGCAAATCGCATATCGTATATTGCATATCGCAAATCGCATATCACAAAACTGCAAATTGTAATGTTAGGATGAATGTTAAAATGTTTTTGCAAATCGCTTTACCTTTATCGATCATTGCTGATGCCTATACTGGCGTTGACTCCAATGGTTTGGCATTTAATCGCTGACTTATTTGATGAAGATAAGTTGAGATGTTTTCCATATCTCTGATGGGGATGACGTTCTGAAATCACCAGACTCTCCTGATGTATTCGCTGGTAGTTTGCAACGGTGCCTACCTTGCTGATCGCCAAACGTTTTCGGTTCCCACTCGAACGGTGGTATACGAAGCTTTCATCGCTGAACTATTTTGATGTCGCTGAATTGATGCCAATGGTCTTAGAATACCGAATCTTTCGATACCTTCGCTGAAGTAATATTCCACAGATTACTTCACTAGATTTTGCCTAATGTTACGCTAGATTGATGACAACCACCAGATGTCTCACCCTTTTTTGCGGTGATTTGGAGTTCCTTTCACTTTTGGGGCAGGTGCCCCATTTCCTTGAGCTTTTGATTCGCAACTCGGTTGAACTGATGACTTGAATGCTGCTGACATCCCTAGAAGGTGCAGCTCGCTATTTTGCTACCCAAATTTGAGTTTTGTTGTAGAGGTCTCGATTTTTGAGAATTTTCCCCTTCTTTCGTAGGGGCACGCTTATATCGCCATGATTTCTTTTAGGAGTTCTCCCCCTTCTTTGGATGAGAGGCTTATCCCGCCTTAAACTCCTTTCATTCCTTGGAATCACAAAATGCCCCAGTCCTTTTGCATGTTCTTGCTGGGGATTCATATGAGAAACTCTCTTTGTTGACCAAGTCGCTATTGAATAATATTTGAATCGCCATTGAGATGATGAAAAACCATGATGATGGCGCTGACTGGTTCATTTTCCACTTTAGGATGGTTGATAAATTCCCCAGTGTCGAGTTGTCGCTGCTTCCGAGATTGCCCCCAATCTTGTTGTAAGGGATCCAATATCCGGTTGTCGCCAATTTTGAAATTTCCCTAGCCTTGCTTGTTGTCTGGGGTAGTTTCTTGGACGAATTGGCTGATTAGACGTCGAGATAGCGAGAAGCTTTTATCTCTGTACCATATGGTGAACAGGTAGTGGATGTGGGCTTTAATGTTGACAACTCTTTCTGGTAGAAATGTCGCTTTAGTTGAGAGAGATGATGCTCTAACTCATAGGGATACCGGTGTTGCTGAGCGGGATGAGGCCAGATCATCCATAGATGTAGTAATTGTTGAGTGGGATAACGCTATGTCTGCCCAAAATATAGCATGTAGTTGGCGGTGGATTTGTTGGCTCGTGTAGAGACCCTTTGGCAGGAAATCACAGCGTTACCTCCTTCTTCTGAGAGGGAATCCATGTTTGACTTGATAGCCCGCATATACACTGATTGTAGATGGGCTTATATTTTCCTGCACAGACTAGCTTAGCCATTTTGTCATGGACAGTACACATTGTATATATCAAACAACATTATATATGGGAGGGAAATATATGTTGATTAACTTCCCTTTTAGTTGTGCCTTGCTACTTGCTTGATGTTTGCTTATTTCTCCAGGACTTTGTGATCTGGATGTATTCTGAACTCCTCCTTGATGGATGGACAGTGAGATGTCTCAAGATTTTCAGAATGGATCGTCGATCTGTGTGTATTCCCTACCATCTTTGGTGTCTTGGGACTGATTTTTGTATGTGGCTATAGATAAGATTGGTTTTTGTTTTTTCTGTGGTGAGACCGGACCATATAAGATGGCTGCCTACGTACTCCCGTTTATTGGGGAGATCAGGTCGACGTAGTTCGCCCATGTACAGGGCGGATTGCAGATGAAAAGTTTTAATCCCATGTACGGGATAAAGTGAAGGTGTGAAAGGTTTAATCCCTGGTGGGATAAACTGAAAGTGTGAAATGAAGTGAAACCAGGCTGCTGGTTTGAAAACTGTGTTTTTCCCTGAGGGGTAGATGGGTAAAAAGGAAAGGAAGTATGTAGTGAGGGTTAAAGACTCTGAAATGACTGGTGATCTGATGATCCAAAACCAGGATGTTCGCTTGATGGTAAGCTCAGACATAGTACCGTTTCACGGTGTCTAAATTGATGAGTTACGGAAATTCATCGTCATCCATTTCCTGTAATCTGAAAGCACCTCCTGCCAATACCTCCTTGACAATAAACGGGCCTTCCCAGTTCGGGGAGAATTTTCCTTTTGACTGAGCTTGGTTGTCAACGATCTTTTTTCGAAATCAAGTCGTGTTGTTTGAACTGCCGTAGTCAGACTTTTCTGTTGTAGGATCTTCTTTACAAGTAGAGGGTCGCTCATGTGTGGGCCATATACTCCCCCATGGATTTTATCCATAAGCCTCTGAGCTTGGTCCTCGTCCAGACATCTGAGGAGACCTCGTTTTGCATCTCTTTTCGTATAGTGCATCTCCGTTCAGGTAAAATTTTATAGCAAGTTGATGGATCCGCCTTTTCTCAATCGGGCTCGCCTCAGCGGGTGTAGATCCATCTCGTAAGTACTTCTTGATGTGTTGATACCAAGGATGTTGGGTGGGAGGTAGGTCATCCAATACTTTTCAATGGAATTCCGATAGGCTAGAGCTTTTTGTTGGAAAAATGTATGGGTTGGCATGTCTTCCTTATCATGTACGTTGATCAAGGAGGCCAAGGTTGCTAGCACACTCACAAAATCATTCCTATTCTAAGGAATATGGAGGAAGGATTCTTCTTCAAACTCCGAAGCCATCTGTAGAACCTGTCGATGGTAAGGCAGCAACTGTAGAACTTGTTGAAGAGCTTTCTTCTTTTTCCTTTTTCTTTTTTTTTTCTTTTTTCTTCTTCTTTTTTTTATACATTAGATTGTGGAAAAGAGTCCTATGGCTCACTGATAGGTAACTCCGGCATTAATGAGGCCGAATGACAATCTTCCGTAACAAAAGGTTCCCCAAAGAGTGATGAAAACAATTTTCTCACGATCTTCCTCAGCAACCATGATTTGATGGTACCTTGCAAAGCAATCAGCAAAGGAGTACATGTCGTATTGTCAATGAGTATGTGGATGAATGGGACGGGAAAGCTATCTTTGAGACAAGCTTTGTTCAGATCACTGTAATCCACGTAAAATCGCACATCTCCACCGGGTTTCGGCACGGGGACTATGTCGGATAGCCATTCAGGGTATGTTGACATCATGATGATACTGGCTTGAAATTGTTTCACAATTTCTTCTTTAATTTTTAACTTCCACTCAGGTTTTAATCGCCTGAGCTTCTGCCTGAGTGGGTTGAATCCCCCTTTGATGGGAAAGCGATGAATGATAATGTCCGTGTATAAATCGACAATGTCTTCGTGAGACCATACAAACACATCCTGGAATAGAGTCAATAGAGTAACCATGTCATTCCTTTGGTTTGGAGTGAGGTCCGTACCCATCTAGATTTGTTTGGGGTTTTTCGCGGTTCAAAAGAGGTGGTTTGATCAAGATTTGGCTTCGGTTTGTCTTCGACCCATTCTTTGATCTCCTGATGTATCTCATAGTCCTATTATATTTCCATCAAGTCTGAGTCCCACTTTACATCAAAGTTACAGTCCTTGTGGAGAATAGGCACCTCATCAGCAAGTACATGCACATCTAAATTCAGAGTCCTGAAACAAAATATGCTTTCACTTAGTATATAACACTGTTCAATCACACAAAGTGTTAGCCTATAATGACAAAAGTAACTACTAATACTGTACAGAAAAAGTAAGCAATTATTGCTTTCTACAAGGTAGAGAGAGTTTCTTCCCTTCTTACCCTCGTCGGCAAATGCAAGGAGTGGTGCTTCAATTGTCAAGGGCAAAGTCTTGGTGGACTGTAGTGATGGAGGGGCTATCATCAACCTCCTTCTCCCGAATGAAGACCATTACATCTGGGCAATCATCGTCTGGGGTGTGTCTGTTTGAGAAGTGTTTGTTTGGGTTTTTGTTTGGTTTGACCGCACCATTGATGGTTGCCTACGTACTCCTATAGAAGAGGAGATCAGGTCTTTCGTAGTTCAGCCTAAGACCCCAGTTCGCCAATGTATACTTTTAGATGTGTGTAAGGATCTCCTAACCCATCATATTTTTCAAAGTCAGGAGTCTTAAACTTTTCTAGATAATGAATACCAGGGAAAATACACAAATCAGCATATGAAACACTCCCGTGTCTTCCAATTCCTTTGATAGTGTGAAGAGTCTCTTCCATTTGGAGGACTTTCTTTTTGATGTCACCAGTGTCTGGGTCTCTAGTGGGATGGGCAGCATCATGAGTTTTGTTGGTCGGATCCAACTGCAATTCAAGTATTATAATGACCTGGGTTCCTCCTTGTGTGGAGGATTCAGCATGTACGGGTATTTTCTGACCCCGTGTAGACTGGTGTAATTCTTTTAGTAGAACAGCCAAATCTGTAATCTGTTTGCTTAATCCGTCGAATTCTTTGCGAGAAACTGGATTAAGTTCGGTCTGGTCGGATGACGACATGATTGACTGTAGGCCTGTTGCCTTTTTGGACTTTGAACGAGTGGTAGGTCCGATTGATTCCAGCAAAAGACTTGCATAGTTTAGTCTTTAGGGAAGGTGGATAATAACATGCTATGTGATGTGTCCAGTTTAGGAATTTTATCATGCAAAATGGATGTCAGCTGTTTGTAGCATGTATGTGTACACATTTCTTCATATTTCTCATTATATGGAGATAGATATGGAAGATAATTACAAGTAATTGTGCTTTACAAGTAATTTGAAATGAGAGCATGAAGAGACTTTCCTCTGTTTTGGGTTTATCATAGGCTGACCTATCTTAGGTTACTCTCGCTGCTTTTTGGCATGAGGGTTCCCATATCATCGCAACCTACTTGACGGGAAGTTAATCCGGTCTTTCAACTGGAGTGAATTTTGGTGGTGCCTTTCCTGAGCCTCGGAGAATCAGGCTTCTCACGAGACCGTAATCAAACACCGACGGGATAGCCTCCTGGCGGAGGGACCACACAACATACATTCACATACATTGTGTCTTACCGTATGAAAATGATGACATGTGCGAAGCACTAATATCACAAGTAGATATGGTGCGAAGGACTAATATCACAAGCAGTTTATAGTGCGAAGCACTAATATCACAAGCAGTTTATAGTGCAAAGCACTAAGTAAGGAAATGCATTCGTACACATTCATTATAAAATGTAAATGCAATATCCACACACAAGTAGATAACAATTTAAAAAAATTGTAATAGCGGCTTAAGTCCACTTACTGGAGTCCCCAACAGAGTCGCCACCTGTCGACGTCGGGATTTTTAATTGTCCCTTTCCGTTACTTGTTCTTTGGTGTTCTCATTTTAGGTGAGATTTGTTTGAAAAAACAAGTGAAAAAGGTCCGACATGTATAATGTTGACGATTGGACTATAAGAGTCGCCAGTTGGTTTTTTAAATGGGTGTACCAACACAACCGAGAAAAGGTTTGCACATTGACCCAGTGATGTGACACTGCTAAACGGGTCGGTGAAACCGAGATTCATTTGGGTCCGGGGACATGGTTATGCGGAGTGAAGGTGTTAGGCACCCCCCGACATCCGTGTTACCACGGTGACTGCCTCTTTTCAAGAAACTATTATCTAAATGTGTGTGTGTGTGGGTCAATGTGCTGTTATTTGGAAGTAGTGCGAGGCCTCGTTCGCACCTATATACACAGGGTTTGAATTTTATGTAAAAATTCAATTTTAAGCAAGATATGGCAGTGATATTTTATAAAAGAGGTTTTTCAAACCCTGATGCTCAATAGTAATTGAGACCTTTTACACTCCCATTTTATTCCGTATTCGGCTGGATTGATTTTATTTGACAGATTCGAAGCATCCGTATGAAAATAATGTACAAAATAATGCCGACTTCCTCGTGGGTATGGAAACCATCTGAGGAAATTCAGAGACCACAAAATAATTTACAAGCTGCTTACAGCTGAAAATGTCCATCACGGAAACCGAATCTAGATCCAATGGGATGAATCTGTGATCACATGATTCCTAGGCTCACATGATGCCGCAATTGATATAAAAGCATTAAGTAGGTATATATATATAAAAGCTGTAAGTATATATATATACATACATGATCACCGGCCACGGAGCACATCCATGGGGGATCAGAAATATAAATAAAACTGTAAAAGCTATCAACCGCCACGGAGGAAACTCCAGGCGGGACAAAATATACAGAAAACTGTAAAAATGATCAACCACCACGAAGTAAACTCCAGGTGGGACGAAATGTAAATATATATATATATATATATATATATATATATATATATATAAGCATGTAAACGCATCGGATATAAAATTCAGGCTCATCGGACAAAGTCCAACAAAAGTTAATATATATAAGTATTTATATATTAAAATAGTAAACGCACCGGATGTGAAATCCAGGCTCACCGAACAGAGTTCGATAGCAGTTCATATATATAATTATATATATAAGAAAGCCATTAAACGCACCAGACATAAGTCTAGTCTCATCGAACAGAGTTCGACCACAGTTCATATATATAAGTATATACATAGGAAAGCAAGTAAACGCACCAAACCGAAGTTTAGGCTAATCGAACAAAGTTCGACACATAGTTAATATATATATATATATATATATATATATATATATATATATATATATATTAAAGCAGTAAACGCTCCAGACCGAAGTCTAGGCTCATCGAATAAAGTTCGACATACAGTTCATATATATAAATATATATATAGAAAAGCAAATAAACGCTCCAGACCGAAGTCTAGGCTTAATCGAGGCATAACTTGATAATGTTAGTCAATATATATATATATATATATATATATATATATATATATATATATATATAGTCTGGAATGAAACCACGGACCGAAGTTCGGGCAAAAGTAAGCAACACGACCCTAAACGTGTAGAAGGGTGTGTGCAAAGATGAAGAGAAAGACTCTAAATTGCGTGAGAAAGCTTACAGTTGACTGCTAAAAAAGGTTTCTATATCTATAGAGTGGGTAAACACTGACTTTTGTGGATACAAAAGAGGCTATATATGAGCTCACAGGTGCTTAAAAGGGGAAAGTACACTGCATGGGATGAGTGCAGAGCAAATTGGGCAGGGCTTCCTCACCGTTTTCTCTTGCAAAATGGGCACCCTAAGCCCCATCTTTATAGAGGGGGGAGCCGGAGGTTTACCTGTGGCACCTAGTAGCAGGTGTACTTGCGGCTGCCCGGGGTGCCCCGGGCAGTGTGGGTCCCGCCGTGTCGAAGTACGTACGCGTTGTTCGCTCGGTCGTTCATAACTTTCAATCCGAGAGTCCGATGGAAGCGTGCCATACCATTCCGGAAAGCTCTTTCCGAGAGCTACACAATGATATATGATTTGACCTTTTTTGATTACGGGAAGATGGGTCCATGACCGAAATGGCATTCCCAGGTTTCCGTCAGGCAGTCCGTTGAGTCGTTTTGCGTAGTTTACGCTCGGAAGTTAAGATATGGTTCTTGTGGGACTTATATTGAAGCATTTTGAGTTGAAATGAGTGTATTTGATTTGCAGTGAAGTTGAGTTGGCAAAATGACCATTTTGCCCCTCCCGGGGTTATCTCCGATTTTCGCGCAGTTGTAGCAGTCGTTTCTCAGGGTATCTCTGAGGTTGACTTTATGTTGACTTTGACTGTCCTTAGGGTTATCTCTGAGGTTGGCTTGACCTCCTGGGGCTTTCTCTAGGCTTTGATCTTGATCCCCCGGGGCTATTTTCGGGGTTGAAACTGACTTTCCCGGGATTATCTCCGGGGTTGGAACCTAATTTCCCGAGGTGATCTCCGGGGTTGGAAACTGGATCTCCCGGGGTGATCTCCGGGGTTTGAAGTTAATGTCGTAGTCCTCCAGGGTTATCTTTGGATTGTGAAAAAGACGCTTTTGCCCTCCTGCATGGTTAGTAACAGGAGAAAAAAATTTCGAGTGTCTACACAAATTATATTTATATTAAATAATTATAGAAAATTAGTTTTTAATTATTAAAAATACAAAATAAATAATTAAAAATTATTTTAAATTCTAAAAATTAGTTTTTAATTATTTTGAATATATGTCATAAATATTTAATATTTTTGGAATATTAAAGATATTTAATTTATTTAATTATAATATTAAATAAATTATTTAAAAATGATTTTAATACTTGAAAAATCATTTAGAATTATATTATAATATTATAAAATATTTTAAGTTATTCTTAATGACTTTTAATATTTTGTGACGAAATTTATTAATAAATTAATATTAATGATATTTAAGTTATTTAATAAATGAATTAAATAAATTAATTAAAAATAATTTTGTTATATTAAAAATCATTTTAAATAATAATAAGGTATTTAAAATTATTTTAAGTTATAAAGTATAACTTTCAATATCTAAAGGTAAATTTCATTAATTAATTATTATTAATGATATTAAAATTATTTAATAATTATATTAAATAATTGAGTTTAAAAATGATGTTAATATTAGAAAAATTATTTTAAATGAAAATAAAATGTTTAAAGATATTTTAAGTTATAAAATATAACTTTTAATATTTAAAGGATAATTTCATTAATAATTTAATATTAATGATTATTAATTTATTATTAATAATATTAAATTTATTTAATAATAAATAGTTTAAAAATGGTTTTACTAAGTTATAATTCATTTAAAAAGGATATAAATAAATTAAAAATATTTGAAGTTATAATTAAAGACTTTTAATATTTTGATAAATACTACATTAATATTTAAATATTAGTGGTAATTATTTAAAAATGATTTTAATAGTTTTAAAAATTATTTAAGGGTAATATTAATACTTTAAAAATATTTTGTGTTATTATAAATAACTTTAATATTTTGGCAATGGTTTCATTAATAGTTTAATTGTAATTAAATATTAATGATAATAGAATTGTTTGATATTTAAATCATTTAATAATGATTCCGATATTTAAAAATTAAGATAAATTATTATAAATGTTTAAAAATTATTATAAGTTATTTAAAAATAATATGACTGATAATAAGTTACAGGATAGAGTCTTAGACTCAATAATTACCCGATAAAGCCGTCGGTACACCGATATATTTCAGAAATAGATCTGGACTTAGATAATATAATTAGATATGTGTTTATTTGTGATTCAATGGTTGTTAAACATATATGATAATGTGATTAGGCAATGGATTGACTGTGAAATGTAGTACTATGTGTTATAGTATATTGTTCTAATCGAACGAATGATCTGATTATGATAGGTCGTAAGATAAAAGATAGAACTAAGTTACAAATTGTAAGCAGCGTATCAGACAAGTATCTTACCTTTGCATTTTCTTTATGCAATGGACATGAGTATGAATGTTTCTAAATTATATTATAATTGTACAGATTATTAACCCTATATTATATACGCTTATTGATTATCAACATGTTAGTATATGGTAATTCAGATATATATTCTGTTTGTTAATTTCTATAAATGGTTATACAAGTGTCCCCACTTGGATAATCATTGTATTTAATCACATGTTGATACACCTTTGTCAATTATCCGTATATATATATATATATATATATATATATATGTTGAATTATAGATTATTATTGAACAAGATAAAACCTTTGATTTCAGACAAGTATAAACATCCCTACAGGGGAAGACTTTTTATGCACCCAAAGTGGACAGAGTGAACGATACCATCGTTCTTGCATGTAGTATTGATTAATATAGGGTACAACAGGCTGATCACCCCCGTGCCCGTAAGTTATGACGGTTTACAAATGAAGTTCTATTTAACCTATTCAAAAATTGAAAATAATATTCATAGTATGTCACCTTAACCTTATTTATAGTCATTATGAAGTTTCAAAAATTTGAAAGAGGGTTGTTATGTTATTATTATCGGTATAGATACTTCACAACTATTGATTTGATGTAGAAGGGTAGTATAAAGAAAACTTTTAAACTCTTTCAGCTTATATATATATATATATATATATATATATATAATTGTTATTACTTACTGGGCACTCAAATGCTCATCCTTGCTTAATTTAAATGTTTTCAGCTAAGTGTGAAGAACCAGAAAGCTCATGCATAAACAAAGGAAAAGGAAAGCTAACCAAATAAGATTTGTGGTATTCTATGTAATAGTTTGAGACTATTAAGACATTGTTATATATATTATCTATCACGGGTTGTAATGATTGTTTGAAGGTTACGTACTTGGGATTCAGACTCTGATGAATATGCAAATTAAGTTGATCTTTATATTATTGTTATTATTATTAGTATTATTCCGCTCATAGAAATGGTATCGTGAAGCACCGTATTCGGGTTTCAAGTACCCGAATTTGGGGGCTTTACAGGTTGGTATCAGAGGTTAGGGTTAAAGACCTTAGGTGGGCTAGGCCTTAGACTATAACCTTAGAACAGAGGAAAACGTTAAAAATATAAATAACTCATTTAGAGTTTAAAAAGAGATGAATTGAATAAATTCATCGTCAAACAAAATAAAAGATAACTTATATAAAACTCTTATTTGCTGTGTGTATATACTATATGCTAATCTGGATAACTTGTGTGTGTAGATGTCTGGTAGAAAAGGCTTGTTATATGCATATAGCAGGAAGAAGGATCAAATCCATACACCCGAGCTAATATCAAAGCCAATAGCTGAAGTAGAAGCTCACAATGGAAATAACTCAGACGATGTGATTATTGTAGAAAACGTAGTACCAGATCCGGAGATGGTGGAGCTGACAGATAGTGATTCGGACTCTAAAGTTGACGCTGATCAAGCATCAACAGAGGTGCAAGATCTGAGGAACAAGATTTCTTCTCTGGAAAGGCTGTGGGAGATAGAAAAGCTGTTAAATAGTCAATTACGTCAGGCGTTAATAGAAACAATGGAAGAACAAGATAAGCTTAAAATCCAAATTGATCAAATGGGAGCCACAAGCAACACATCGTGTGCAGCTCCGGGCAAGAAGGGGAAAAGAAAGATAGAAGATCATGACTTAAGAAAATCCGGTAACAACTAAGAGGACATTAACAAAATAGAAAAGTGTACAAACTGTGACAAGAAATATGAAGGCGTATGCAGGAAAGGGAGAAAGATATGTTACATTTGCGGACATGAGGGACATACCTCTCATCATTGTCCCGACTTTAAGCTAGGAGCATGTTTTATCTATGGAATGGAAGGTCATCGAGCGAACGGTTGTCCAAGAAAAAGGTGTAATAAATAGGTAGTATAGGTTCTGTTGTGTAGGTGTGTTTAATGTAATATATGATAAGCATGTCTGTGTAATGTAATGTTCCCAACTTTTGTATTAGTCAAGACTGTAAATCCTGACTTTTGTAGTCATAAAGGGATACCTGATATTTAAATCAATATGCGTTATGCTATGTAAAATATTCGTTAAATGAATATGAACCTAAGTTTAAGTAATGAAACAAGTTTAGTATATTAAACTTATGCGATAAGGTTTAGAATGTAAGTTAAATTTATGGTTTTATTTAATCAGATAATGCCACCAAGACGTCGAACTCAAAATCAAAGGGCAGAAGAATCTGTCAACAACGTTGAGGGACAACAACAAGCAGACCCGATGCAGAATTTCGCAAACATGATAGCTCAGGCTATGCAACAGGGAATACCAGCTCCAGGGAACCAGCCGGACAACCGCTTAGCTAACTTTAAAGACTTTAAGGCTGTAGGACCGCCGGAATTCAAAGGTACAACTGACCCGATTGAAGCCCAAACTTGGGTCAAAGAGATTGAAAAGCATTCGTGATAGCTAGGGTAGCTGAAGGGAAGCAGACTACTTTTTCCACCTACATGATGAAGGGAGAGGCAAATTTTTGGTGGGAAGCGAATCAGGCAAGGGCAGGAGAAGGTGTGATAACTTGGGATAGGTTCAAAATTTTATTTTTTGAAAACTATTTTTCACCTAGTATGCAGGCTAGGATGGAGGTTAAATTTTTAGAGTTAAAGTAGGAGAATATGACGGTGTCAGAATATGCCACCAAGTTCAATAAGTTAGCTAGGTTTGCTCCGCATCAAGTTGATACGGAGGCTAGAAAAGCGAGAAGGTTTGAGCTGGGATTAAAACCCTGGCTCTATAACAAGGTGGCAGTGTTGTAGATTCCTATATTTGCAGCACTCATAGAGAAGGCGATTATTGCTGAGGAGGGAAGTGAGGCCATGAGCCTCTACAATAAGGAGAGAAAGAATAAGGGTAAGGTAGAAGGAGCTGGGAAGGTAGGAATTAATAGTGGGAGCAGGAGTGGAGATGGAAAGAGGAAGGTTAATAACTTTGGGAATGTTCAGATCAAGCAGGAAGGAGTTAAGAAGCCAGCCGTACAGTGTAAGACTTGTGGAAAGAACCACTCTGGGGAATGTTTGAAAGGGAAGTTTGTATGCTATAAGTGCGTGCAGGAGGGCCATATCTATCCCAACTGCCCCAATCCTAGGATGAACAGTGGGTGTTTTCTATGCGGGTCGATTGAACACAAGGTGAAGGATAGTCCGAAGAGGAGGGCGGAGGCAGGAAGTGTGAATACTGGCACTGGCAGCGGGACTTTAGCAATCACGGGACCTACGTCATCAAGCAAGCCAATAAAATCAACAGCAAGGGTCGATAATATGATTGTCCAGGACGCGATAGCGGTTGGCAATGGGATTTCAGGTATTATTCGTATAACTTTTATTTTCTTATATACATAATTTTCCTATATATAGTATATTAATTCTAAAAAAATTTTGGGGGAGGAATTTGAGTTCTTTTAGAAATCAAATTTTCGTTTAATCAGAAAGACAAGCTTTATGTGAATAGTTAAAGATCAGTTCGATCAAAGTTGATCGAGATCTACTTGCAATGATTGTGTACGCTATGTACCCGTGTATGTGTAGGTTTTAAAACGGAGATTCTAGGGACAGAATCTTTATAAGGGAGGGTGAATGTAACAACCCGATATTTTCTATATAATTAAATCAGAAATTTTGCGTATAATTTTTTTTATTTTAAGGATGAGGATTTGTACAAGATTTTGTGTATATGTATTTATGTGATAAATAAAAATATATTTATTACATGAATATTTACAAATAATTTTATTTTAGAATTATTGATTATTATAAAGTATATTCTTATAATAATTAATTTTATGGCAGAAAGGTTTTTATTAATTATTTTTCATGAAAATATAGTTATATATTATTTAAATAATATATGGAGTGATTTTTAGAATAATTATAATAATTATTTTATTATATGAATTTTTGTACAGATTATTAAGTTAATTAATTTACCTTAATTATTAAGGTTAAATATGAAAGAATAAATCAGATATGGAATCCAAACCCTAATTTTGGATTTTTATCAAGGAATGAGAATAATAATATAATATTAATTATATTTTGATTTTTCAGTGCTATAAATGGGTACTGTATGTACGTATTGAAGATGGTTGGTCAATTATGGTGTTTAATGTCAAAACCCTAGTTTTACAATGGAAAACCCTAATTTAAAAATCAATTGTGGGTTTAAGACTGCTATATAACTGTGTTATATGATTTATGTTGTATATAATGTTATGATTAATTAGGAAAACCCTAATTAATAGTTAGAAATCCTAGTTAGCAAATCAAGAAAACCCTAGTAATATTTTTTTTAAACCCTAGTTCATAAGTCAGTTAAAACTTTACAATCTGTTAAGCCATCGTGTTATGTTGTATATCATATGTATTGTATAATTTAATGCTAATTATGAGAAAACCCTAATTAGTAATTACAAACCCTAATTTTGAAAACCCTAAATAATATTTATAAACCCTAATTTTTTATATTAACCCTAATTGTAAAATTAGAATGTTTAATGTTAATTAGCGGACCTAAACCTAATTAGCAAGTTTTTATTAATTGAAAACCTAAACTATTTCAAGAAACCCTAATTACAATTTTAGAAACTAAAATTTATTTATTTATTTATGCAAACCCTAATTAGACATCCTATAAATTATTTGTGCTAAACCTTAGGGTTAAACCCTAAGGGTTTGTCAAATGACCATAATGACATTAATTTTTCAAAGCAAAAGACCATTTTGCCCTTAATTGAATAATTGAACTTACTTGCAAATCTAGGAAAATTTGGAGTGGTTGGCCAACTCTTGACCAACCATGTGACACATAGCAACACCAATTCAGTAAGCCACCAGTCAATTACCAGCCATACATGCACCCAACATCATATATATATAGGTTGGAGAGAGAAAAAGTGCATTGTTAGCCTCATTTTGCACAAAACCCTCAACCATTCTCTCTTAATCTCGAACCTCAGAAAATTTCCTTCATATATCAGTCATAAATCAAGCCCCACGAAATCCACTAACAAAATTAGAGGCCAGAATCAGAAATTGGATCATAGAAGGTATAAAACCCTATTTCAAATCTGACCATTAATGATATGTTAAATGTTAGATTTTTGTGTTAAAACATGTTATATGTAGTCTATATTGATGATCTGGGTTGGTATCTTGAAGATCCATAACATCTAAGTGAACGAATTTGAAGATTTTAAAAATCTGGAAAAAATGTTCTTGGTGGTCTGACAATGAATGTTAGGCCTTATATCTCTGTGATCTTTAATGTGTTTTGTGATTTAGAAGTTTATAGTTGTAGTTTGTTATGTGCTCTTGGATCTGGAGCAAGAATAAGGCTTTTATCGAGTCCAGATTGCAAGTTATTTAAGGTCAAAAGGCGTTGACCGGCCATGACCGGGTGTTTTTGGGTAACCCAGAAACAACCCAGAAACGACGTGAGCACGCTTTTGACCGGCTAGATCTTTCAGTTTGTTGTTGGTTTGTTGTTTGTGTTGAATCTAGGTTGTAGTCTTGTATATGAACTCCATGTTTATGCCTTAAAACCTCCTAATAATTAGACTGGGTGATTGTAGTGGACGGTCAAACCAAGCAACTCGAGCATGTTCTCTATTTTCTGGGTAACCTAGAAAACATATGAACATGTCGACTGACATGGTTTGACCGGATCATAAATGTTGGTTCTGTTGATGTTAATGGTATTTTATGACATAGAACTGTAGTACTACATGTGGTCTACAACCTGAAAGCTTTATATCACTAAAAGATCACCAGAATTGCATGTTGTAAAAACTCAAAGTAAGGCAGTCGAACTGTTCATTTCTGGGCAACCCAGAAATGAAGAACAGCCCTGACAGGTACTTTGGAGGCTTAGATCTCCTTTGTTAGTTGCTTTGTGATCATGTTGATTGTTGGAGCATATAGTTTGTTACTAGTACTACAAGATATAACGAGCATAATTCTCATAAACATAACGAGCTAAGATCTACACGTGGTCAAACATGGTCACTCGGTCACTGCACATGAATTTCTGGTGTTTGATGAAGAACGCGAATAACACCTATAGCGACGGTTCTGTCACTATAGGTGGTCTTTAGCGACAGTTTCTATATAAAAATTATATTTATATTAAATAATTATAGAAAATTAGTTTTTAATTATTAAAAATACAAAATAAATTATTAAAAATTATTTTAAATTCTGAAAATTAGTTTTTAATTATTTTGAATATATTTCATAAATATTTAATATTTTTGAAATATTAAAGGTATTTAATTTATTTAATTATAATATTAAATAAATTATTTAAAAATGATTTTAATATTTGAAAAATCATTTAAAATTATATTATGATATAATAAAATATTTTAAGTTATTCTTAATGACTTTTAATATTTTGTGATGAAATTCATTAATAAATTAATATTAATGTTATTTAAGTTATTTAATAAATGAATTAAATAAATTAATTAAAAATAATTTTGTTATATTAAAAATTATTTTAAATAATAATAAGGTATTTAAAAATATTTTTAGTTATAAAGTATAACTTTCAATATTTAAAGGTAAATTTCATTAATTAATTAATATTAATAATATTAAAATTATTTAATAATTATATTAAATAATTGAGTTTAAAAATGATTTTAATATTAGAAAAAACATTTTAAATGAAAATAAAGTGTTTAAAGATATTTTAAGTTATAAAATATTACTTTTAATATTTAAAGGTTAATTTCATTATTAATTTAATATTAATGATTATTAATTTATTATTAATAATATTAAATTTATTTAATAATAAATAGTTAAAAAATGATTTTATTAAGTTAAAAATCATTTAAAAAGGATTTAAATGAATTAAAAATATTTTAAGTTATAATTAAAGGCTTTTAACATTTTGATAAATACTACATTAATATTTAAATATTAATGGTAATTATTTAAAAATGATTTTAATAGGTTTAAAAATTATTTAAGGGTAATATTAAAACTTTAAAAGTATTTTGAGTTATTATAAATAACTTTAATATTTTGACAATGATTTTATTAATAGTTTAATAGTAATTAAATATTAATGATAATAGAATTGTTTGATAGTTAAATCATTTAATAATGATTCCGATGTTTGAAAATTATGATAAATTATTATAAATGTTTAAAAATTATTATAAGTCATTTAAAAATAATATGACTGATAATAAGTTACAGGATAGAGTCTTAGACTCGATAATTACCCGATAAAGCCGTCGGTACACCGACATATTTCAGAAATAGATCTGGACTTAGATAATTTAATTAGATATATGTTTATTTGTGATTCAATGGTTGTTAAATATATGTGATAATGTGATTAGGCTATGGGCTGACTGCGAAATGCAGTACTATGTGTTATATTATATTGTTCTAATCGAACGAATGATCTGATTATGATAGGTCGTGAGATAAAAGATAGATCTAAGTTGCAAATTGTAAGCAACGTATTTGGCAAGTATCTTACCTTTGCATTTTCTTTATGCAATGAATATGAGTAAGAATGTTTCTAAATTATATTATTATTGTACAGATTATTAACCCTATATTATATACGCTTATTGGTTATCAACATGTTAGTATATGGTAATTCAGATATATATTCTGTTTGTTAATTTCTATAAATGGTTATACAAGTGTCCCCACTTGGATAATCATTGTATTTAATCACATGTTGATACACCTTTGTCAATTACCCGTATATATATATATATATATATATATATATATATATATATATATATGTTAAATTATAGATTATTGTTGAACAAGATAAAACCTTTGATTTGGAACCCAGACAAGTATGAACATCCCTACACAAGAAAATTTTTTATGCACCCAAGGTGGACAAAGTGAACGATACCCTCGTTCTTGCATGTAGTATTGATCAATACAGGGTACAACGGGCTGATCACCCCTATGCCAGTAAGTTATGACGGTTTACAGATGAAGTTCTGTTTAACCTATTCGAAAATTGAAAACAATGTTCATAGTATGTCACCTTAACCCTATTTATAGTCATTATGTAGATTCAAAAATTTGAAAGAGGGTTGTTATGTTATTGTTATCGGTATAGATACTTCACAACTATTGATTTGTTGTAGAAGGGTAGTATAAAGAAAATATTTAAATTCTTTCAGCTTATAAATATATAATTGTTATTACTTATTGGGCACTCAAATGCTCATCCTTGCTTAATTTAAATGTTTTCAGCTAAGTGTGAGGAACCAGAAAGCTCATGCAAAAATAAAGAAAGAGGAAAGCTAACCAAATAAGATTTGTGGTATTCTATATAATAGTTTGAGACTATTAAAACAATGTTATATATATTATCTATCACGGGTTGTAATGATTGTTTAAAGGTTACGTACTTGGGATTCAGACTATGATGAATATGTAAATTAAGTTGATCTTTATATTATTGTTATTATTATTAGTATTATTCCGCTCATAGAAATGGTATCGTGAAGCACCGAATTCAGGTTTAAAGTACCCGGATTTGGGGGCTTTACACTCTGTACAAGGAGGAACCCAAGGTCCAGATAAAGCCATTCCAGTACCTGAGCTTTAGTTGGATACAACCAACAAAATTCATGATACCACCCATCTCAAAGAAGATCTAGACACCGGTGATATCAAAAAGAAGGTCCTTCAAATGGAAGAGTTCATCTGTTCTATTAAAGGGATTGGAGCACATGGGAGTGTTTCATATGCAGACCTTTGTATATTCCCTGGTGTGTATTATCCAAAGAAGTTCAAGACTCCTAACTTTAAAAAGTATGACGGGTTAGGAGATCTTTACACACATTTGAAGGTATTCGTTGGAGAACTTAGATCTTATGCCGAGGACCAGAAGCTCAGAATACAGCTCTTCCAGAAAAGTCTAACTGGAGAAGCCCGATCGTGGTATACCAAATTAGACAATTCAAAGATCCATAGCTGGGAAGAGCTAGCTCATGCCTTCCTCACTCAGTACAACTTCTAGTCTCAGATGGCCCCTAACTAGTACCAAATTACTAAAGTCAGGAAACAAACCAATAAATCTTTTAGAGAGTATGCTCAAAGGTGGAGGCACCTTGCTGCTTAAGTTGTTCCCTCTATGAATGAGTTAGAAATGGTTATGACCTTTATAGACATACAAGAAGCTCCTTTCTATGAGAGGGTGTTAGCTGGTATTGGCAAACCATTCTCTAAAATGATTAAGCATGGGGAGATGGCTGAGATGGGATTGAAGTCAGGAAAAATTCAAGACCTAGCTGCCCTCAAAGCTGTTGCAGAACACATCTAGTCCGAAAATTATGAAAACAACCCCCGGAGGGTCCATAAAAAGAAAGAGGAGGATGTTTTCTTGATACTACAAGTTCAGAAAGGCAGTCAGAATATGCCTATCCAAAGAAGAAATTGCACTCTCTTTCAAGCACAGGCTTCAAACCCTCCATTACCTAAAGGTGGAGAAGTCAGACTCACTCGAGTGTTCACACCCCTGGGGGACTCACTCGAGAACATTCTCAATCTTCTGACCACTCAGAAGAAAATTACTCATCTGCTTCCACCAGCCAACCCAAATGGGAGGGGTTTCAATGCTACTCGGAAGTGTGCTTATCATGCCGGGGCACCGGGACATGATACTCAAGATTGCTGGGCCTTGAAACACAAGATCCAAGATTTGATCGATAGCTGTGAGATTGTGGTCACCAAGCCTGATCAACCCCATGTGCAAGACAACCCTCTTCCTCAACATAAAGAAGAAGAGGTCAATATGATTAATTGGAGCAATGGACAGAGTTCCAATTTTAATGGCGGATCTTCCCAGGCCAGCAGGGATGGTGCTGATAAGTGGGACTATACAAAGTTCCAGTTTACAATGGAACAGAAAATGAATGCTCTACGTGAGCAACTTAACCATTTAGCGGAGCTGGAGGTCCATCAACACCAAGTCACATGCCAATTATTTAGTCAGGAGTATGCTAGTCTCCTTCCTCATGTTACGAACACTCCACCGCATACTCTAGAAAATGAAACACCTGAGGATAAAATTACAAAAAGAGCAAGTGCAAAAGCCCATCGGGATTTTGTCCACAAAAGGGAATATACATACCTAGGCCAACCGATGGACGAAATACTGCAGATGTTAATAAATGAAGGAAGAATCACAAATCTGCGACCTCCAATCAGCCCGCGTTCAAGATGGTTAAAATTCAATAGGGTGTGCCAATATCACTCCCAATCTCGCGGTCATAGCACAAAAGAATGCTGGGCACTCCACCACCTTATTCAAAATTTAATTGACAGCGGTGTCCTACAGATGACAGACGATGATGCTATAATATTGGAGAGTGAGGATGTGTTTCCTACAAAGTGAAAAGAAGTCGTAGCAGTCATATCTGATGAGACAGAGTAAGCTAGTCCCTCACATATAATCCAACCAATTCAACTCAAGAGGGTTGACAATCCTTTGAAAGTGGCTGCACTAGAGCCAATTATCTTTCCATTTAGACCACAATATCCTGTTGTCAGCTTACAGAAAGTTCCACGGAATTATGGAGGGGCTGAACGATCCACATCGTACATAACTGCAGTGTCAAAGGATAATCCATTGTATCTTCCCCAACGGGTGATGAGGCCTACCATCAAGTCAAAGGGGAAGATTCCCATGGAGAAAGTGGAAGAATTTCTTCGTACTATGGGCCATAATAAAGCCGAGGTGGTTTTAAGCTTAAGAGAAGCTTAACATCAAGTGTCCATATTGGACTTAGTTTTCTCTTCTGAAGATCACAAGAAGGTCTTGCTCAGGGTTTTGGAAGAAGCCCAACTGCCTAAGTCAATAGATATTGAGAAATTCCAGCATCTGGTGGAATTCATTTTTAACAACAATGTGATATCTTTCACTGATGACGATATACCTCCCAAAGGGACCGGTCATTGCAAGCCGTTGCACATTGCGATTTTATCCTCCAGATATATGGTGGAGGGAGTATTGATAGATGGAGGTTCGTCTTTGAATATCTATCTTTATGCTACTTTGGTGAAGATGAACATCAATCTCAATCGGATCCGAAGTAGCCATACGGTTATCAAAGCTTTTGACGGATCCCGACGAAACTCTGTCAGAGAGATTAAACTGCCAGTGGAGATTGGTCCACATACATTCTGTATGTCTTTTCACGATCTTAAAATAGATATAGGATACAACCTGCTTCTAGGAAAATCGTGGATTTATATGGCCGGGGCAGTCCCCTCCACTCTTCACCAACAACTTAAAAACATTATCAACAACAGCCTAGTCACTGTCAACACTGAGCCGGAATATCCTGAACAAGGTGACATAATACTCATCCGCTTTAATTTTGAAGTTGAGCCGGCCAGTTTTCATGCCTTGGAGGTGAGCAACACTCATTACTATCCTGTTGGGGCGCCACCTCTCATACCCTAAATTTATGTCGAAGTAATGTTGGCCACTCAAGAAATGATGTCATTGGGATATCAACCTGGACAGGGGTTGGGCAAAGACAATCCGGGCATCAAACGTCCCATTCAATGTCCCGGTCAAACAGGGACAACCGGACTAGGCTATACTACTAGTTCCAATCGCAAAAATTGATATAAGCACAAACAGATTCCTTCAGCTTTAGCCACGCGGCGATTATCTCCACCTACAGTTCCTGAGCCTGTACGGTCTCCGGTAAAGGTGCTAGCCCATATAATGGCCGTGTTATTTCCTAAACCGATATCGGTAAAGGAGAAAGAAGTCCTAGTTCCAGATCCAAAAGTGGAAGAAGAGGAACGGAGACGTAAACAGGACATCGCCCAGATGATGTCAAACATACGCATCATTGTCAATGATGAACATACAAATAGATACACCCCAGATGATGATCGCCCAGACGTAATGGTCATCAATCGGGTGAAGGAGGATGATGACAGCCCCTCCATCACAGAAGTCCATCAGGACTTCACCCTTGACAATTGAAGCAACACTTCTTTCATTGGTCGACAAGGGTAAAACGGGCAGAAACTCCTTCTGCCCTATAGATAATAATAATTGCTTACTTTTCTGTACAGTATTAGTAGTTGTTTTGTCAGTACATACTAACACTTTTTATGATTGAATAGTTTCATATATATTAAGTGAAAGCATATTTTGTTTTAGGACTCTGAATATAGATGTGCCTATACTTGCTGATAAGGTGACTTTTCTCCACAAGGATTGTAACTTTGATGAAAAGTTGAACTCAAACTTGATGGAAATACAAGAGGACATTGAGATACCTCAGAAGATCAAAGAATGGGTCAAAGACACTCAAACTCAACCTTGATCAAACCACTTCGTTCAATCTCGAAACTTTAGAAACCCCTAAACTAATCCAGATTGGTACAGACCTCACTCTAAACAGAAGGAATGACATGTTTACACTATTAACCCAATTCCAGGATGTGTTTGCATGGTCTCATTAAGACATGGTGGGTTTGTTCACTGATATTGTCATTCATCACCTCCCCATCAAAGAGGGATTCGAGCCAGTCAGGCAGAAGCTCAAGTGATTAAAACTTGAGTGGAGTTTAAAGGTTAAAGAAGAAATTGTGAAACAATTTCAAGCAGACATCATCACAGTGTCTACATACCCTGAATGGCTATCAAAAATAGTCCCCGTGCCTAAACCAGGAGGAAAGGTGCGAGTTTGCGTGGATTACCGGGATCTGAATAAAGCTTGCCTTAAAGATAGCTTTCTCATGCCATTTATCCACATTCTCATTGACAATACTGCTCAACATGACATGTACTCCTTTGCTGACTGCTTTGTAGGGGACCATCAAATTATGGTTGCTGAGGAGGATCGTGAGAAAATTACATTCATCACGCCTTGGGGAACCTGTTGCTACAGACGGTTGTCATTCGACCTCATTAATACTGGAGCTACGTACCAGCGAGCCATGATGGCTCTTTTCCATGATTTAATGCATAAGGAGATAGAGATCTATGTGGATGACATTTATTGTCAAGTCTCGGGGGGAGGAAGACCACCTAGACCATCTCAAAAAGCTCTTCAACAGGTTGCGTAAGTGCAACTTGAAGTTGAATCCAACCAAGTGTGCCTTTGGAGTTAAATCAGGCAAGTTGTTAGGATTCCTAGTCAGCCACAAGGGGATTAAATTGGATCCCACCAAAATCCAGGCCATCACGGAAATACCCATTCCTCAGACAGAGAAGGAAATACGGGGATTTTTGGGAAGAATTAACTTCATTAGCAGGTTCATCTCCTAACTCACAGCAACCTGTGAGCCTATTTTCAAGTTATTAAGGAAGAACTCCTCCATGAAATGGAATGATGAGTGCCAGAAGGCCTTCCTTACAATCAAAAAGCAGCTAGTCAAAGCTCCTATTTTGGTACCACCTAGGGATGAAAGTCCCCTATTCATGTACTTGTCCATAAGTGACAATGCCATGGGCTGCATGCTGGGACAGAAAGACGATAGAGGCCAAGAGCGAGCTATCTGCTACCTCAGCAAAAGATTCAGCAGCAGTGAAAACAAGTACACTCTGATTGAGAAGACTTGTTGTGCTTTAGCATGGGCGTCCATGACCTTACATTATTACCTCCATGGTCGCACAACCCATCTCATATCCCGTGTGGATCCTCTCAAGTACGTGTTCAGTAAACCCATGTTAAACTGCAGACTGTCCAGATGGCAGTTGATCCTACAATAATATGACATCATCTACGTGACGTAAAAATGCATTAACGGACAAGGAATTGCGGGTTAACTAGCCACCGCACCTTTAGGGGATTTCAAACCCTTAGAAACATACTTTCCCGATGAAGGGGTAATGGCAATTCAGCAACACCATCAGTACGATGCACACCAAACATGGAAAATATATTTTGATAGAGCTGTAAATATGGAAGGTTCTGGGGCTGGAGCAGTTCTAGTATCCCTTACGGGGGAGCAGCATCCCGTCGCCGTCAAATTACAGTTTGCCAACACCAATAATATAGCTGAGTATGAAGGCTGTATCATGGTTTAAAATTTGCCCAATCAATGGGTATCATACGGTTAACTGTCTTTGGAGATTTTGAGTTGGTAATTAGACAAACCACATGAATCTATCACACTAAAGGTCTACACTTGCTGCCTTACCATTTGCTGGTCCTCCAGATGGCTTCGGAGTTTGTATAAATATCCTTCCTCCACATTCCTCATAATAGGAATGATTTTACGAATGCATTAGCAACCTTGGCCTCCTTGATCAACATCCACGATAAGGAAGAAATGCCAACCCTCATATTTACCCAACAAAAGGCTCCAACCTATGGGAATTACATCAGAGAAGTATCGGATGAGCTACCTCCCATCCAACACCCTTGGTATCAGCATATCAAGGAGTTCTTGCAAGATGGATCTACACCCGCTGAGGCGAACCCGACTGAAAGAAGGTAGATCCATCGACAGTCTATGAAATTCTACCTGAGCGAGGATGCACTCTACAAAAGAGATGCAGGATTAGGTCTCGTCAGATGTCTGGACAAGGACCAAGCTCTGAGGCTCATGGATGAGATCCATGGTGGAGTATGTGGCCCACACATGAGCGGCCCTCTACTTGTAAAGAAGATCCTAAGAACAGGGCATTACTAGCTCTCTCTCAAGGCTGACTGTGAAGATCACGTCAGAAGATGTTATCAGTGCCAGATTCATGGGAATGCTATCCATGCCCCTCTGAGAGAGCTCCACAGTATGAGTTCACCTTAGCCCTTCTCAATATGGGAAATGGACGTGATCGGGCCCATCGAGCCCAAAGCTAGTAATGGGCATCGATTTATCTTCACCATGATCGACTACTTCACCAAGTGGGTAGAAGCTGCCTCCTTCCCTAGGGTTACCAAAGAAGTCATCATTGCTTTCATCAGAAAAAATGTCATTTATCGATATGGACAACCAGAGGTAATTGTATCAGAAAATGCTAAGAACCTCAACAACAAAATGATGGAGGAGTTGTGCAATAAATTTCACATCAAACATCTCAACTTCGTAATCTACCGTCCAAAGATAAATGGTGCTGTTGAAGCGGCTAACAAAAACATCAAGAAGATCATGTAAAAGATGTCCGCCAACCACAAAGGGTGGCTTGACTTATTGCCTTTGACTTTGTTAGCCTACAGAATATCAATGCGCACTTCCACTGGGGCCTACGCATTAACCTATGGGATGGAAGCAGTGCTCCCCATAGAAGTGGAAATGGAATCCCTCAGAGTGTTGATAGACGCTTAGCTGGATGAAGACCAATGGGTACATGATAGGTATCACCAATTGTCTTTAATAGACGAAAGGCGTGCCACTGCTATCTTCCACGGTCAGTTATATCAACAAAGGATCGCCAGGTCCAACAACAGAAAAGTCCAGCTACAGCAGTTTAAATAACACGACTTGGTTTTGAAAAAGATCATTGATAACTAAGATCAGTCTAAGGAAAAATTCACCCCGAACTGGGAAGGCCCGTTTATTGCCAAGGAGTTATTAACAGGAGGTGCTCTCAGATTACAGGAAATGTGTGACGCCCCCAAAATAGGTCCATTCCATCCAACCCATTCTGAGTCGCCAAATACATGGTACAGAAAATAACTACAACTTTATTACAACAATTGTCGTGTAAAATATAACAACACATATGTTGTGAGTTTTGATACTAAAATATACCAACTGTGACTCTGGACACCAACTTGGATAGCACGTCACCATGACACCTTACATAATGGTATAGTCAAAAACTGTTTTAGAAATTTAAATCTTTGGGAAGTGCTCAAGGAAACCTTCGTACATGGGAGTCCATGCTTCTAGGTTATGATAGATATCATATGGCCACAGAATTATCCTTGGTTGACCCAATAGACCCCAAAGAAAAACGAGAATATTACTATCATATTCTTCCCAATGGCGAGTCTTCTCTTGACATATCGTTATCTCTACTGTCTCCAATTGGGAATTATACTCCAAACAAACACCAAGATTATATAGGTAGTGCTTGTAAATATACTCAACAAGTGGATAAGCACAACTCTGTCTTATAATGACACGAGGTTGTATGTCATTAGACATCTTGTATGATAGTGGCAAAACACCCTTTCCAAGTTAAGTTCACCTCACCCTCAACAGCTATAGACCACCGTTCTATTCCCCGGTTATCCCCCGCTTGACCCAGCTACACTTCTATTACCTGAAAGGAATTGTGAAGCAAAAGGGTGAGCACAACTAGCCCAGTAAAGAATATCATGACTAAGGATAAATAAATTATCAATAGTCTTCATCAGTAATAAATCAGAGATTTAAAACATATGGTAGATGATAAAACTTTTCAACCATAGTTGCAACGGAATGAGCAATCCATTAGAAGAGTCAAATAGACCATAAAGTCTATTATCTTCTCCATGTTAAAAGTCCACCAACATCGTTTTAACCCTGTAACATCAATCAACAGTTCCTGTCCACAATCATGTGAATAACTCATAATCATAATTGTAGTTCTAAATTCCTTTTCTCATCCAGGACGAAGATAATTTTCATCACCTGTCTTTACCTGAAACATCAAAGATCATGGTTATACCAAATCACAGTTACTGTTCATAATCATACTAATAAATTCATCTTTACACTACGAGCCAAAGATATTCATCAACAGTTCATCTTTGCACTACATGCCAAAGATATTCATCAATAATTCATCTTTGCACTACTGGCCAAAGATATTCATATCTCAAAGAAATATATAATCATTTCAGAATTTATATAAACAATAATTATAACCATGTTGATCAATTCACCTTTGCACTTAGCTAAAGATATTCAATTATAAATTCAATGGTCATGATCATACCAGTCACAATTCAACTTTTCACTACTGGACAAAGAGAACCCTAGTCATGATCATACCAATAATCTACCCATCTTTACACTCCAGTGAAAGAGAATTTTAATATCAGGGTTATAAAAATGTTATATATGATAATAAAATCAATATAATCAATACATAGTTTTAATCTCCAGAATAATATTCATAAATCAACTATAATTTGGTTAGAAAAAGAAACCAATTTTGTAGTGAATAGTACCCGTGAATAGTAACTCGTGAATAGTAACTCATGAATAGTAACTCATGAATAGTAACTCATCGTGAATAGTAACTCGTGAATAGTAACTCGTGAATAGTAACTCATGAATAGTAACCCCGACATGAAAAGTTTCAAATTTGATAAAAAGTTCAGATCAATACTTCGGCATAATGATATTGAAGAAAATAATATCATTTAAGAAGAAATAACATCTCCTACTATCCATTACCTCAAAAGAGCAGTACTTCTGACTGGAATAACGCTGATCGAACTTGCACCGTATAGCAACACTCAAGATATCAAAATACTCATAAGAATACACTCGATAATATAAAGAGAGAAATAGAGAGAAAACTTCAGTTTCTTGTGTGATTTTCAATTCTAACCTAAGCACCCTATTTATAGGAAAATGCTTAGAACACCAAAGTAGAAAATTTAATAAAATATTAATCTATTTATATAATTTTCCTTAGCACACCTTTGAAGATCTGAATTCAGATCATTTATAACACATGTGAGCCCACTAATTGCACAAAAAACGTTTTTGTAAATAAGAATAATTAAAACTTTCAAAAACCAATTATTTCGGAACTTCGGAACTTCAATAATTCATAATAAATAGCCCTTTCATCAGAAAATTCGAATCTCGTACGTTTTTATAGAAAATTCAATTCTCTACAACTTTGCAGAAGAAAGTTTTTCCAAATTTCAAACAGAAATTGACCGAAATCTATAAACAGACGATTTTACAGGCTATAATCAAATTTCAGTCAAGAAATGGGCTCACAGACATGTTTAACATGTTTTAAACAACTTTTACAACAAAAATACTCTTTTTTCTTATATACTCATATATCCTACATTCATTGTAAAAATATCACCATTAATATATTATTAAAATAATATATTTAAATGAATTATTTTATCAGAAAAAGATAAAATATTAATTTACAACAATTGTCACATTTAAAAATTTTTCTCCATCTATATCCACATAAAATCAATATTTTCCTCACCATATAAATCAATAATTAATTATTCACAAATAATATTACAGAATCACAGTACTGGCAACCAGGCCGTTCCCAGGAAAGAGGGGGCTTTCCAATAAGGATTTCTCCTTACTGGCGCGCAATTAGGTGATCAAACCTCTCCTTAGACAAAACTTTCTAGACATTGCCAATAATGCTATCTAATAATATTATTAAGATAATATGAATTATTGCTCCGATAATAGAAAATACTGCATAGTGATAATTATTGAAACAACAGTAATATAAAATATCAACGCATCAATTATTGAATCAAAATAGAATATTGAACAGTAATTACTGTAACAATTATTGAGTAGTGCCTTCTTACGTAAGAATCAATAATTTGTGCAATACCGTGTGCTATTGTGCAACAACACGTATTACTGTGTTTTAACCACTGGGTATTCCAACAGTATTAACGGTAACAACTACGCCGTTATTTATAAACAACTCATACTTCTCGTTTTCTTCATCCAATCGCTTTCCGTTATGGGGCCCACAAAAGGCTGCGCCGTCGTATGAATATTCCCCGACAGTAAGATTATTCCACGACCAAACAAATATTTCCCGACGACAATGAATATTTTATAACCACTTGCTTATTTTGAAAATTTTACACATTTCACCCATAACTTTAAACTTTTATCAATTTAACCATTTACAAAATAGAAAAATTGAATACTTTTATTTCATAAAATTCGGGGTCTTACAAAATGGATGACGATGAATTTCCATAGCTTATCAACTCGGACACTATGAAACGGTACTATGTCTGAGGTTACCATCAAGCAAACATCCTAGTTTTGCATCACCAGATCCCTAGTCATTTTTAGGTTTTCTAACCCTTCACTAGATATAACTTTTCTTCATACTAATCTGCCCCATCAGGGACAAACACACTTTTCTAACCAGCAGCCTGGTTTTCGGATCGCCAGATCCTTCTTTCCACTTGGTTTTGAACCCTTACTCAACTCCAGTTATCCCACCAGGGATTGAACCTTTCACATCCGCAGTTTTACCCCACTAGGGATAAGACTTTTCACACCCGCAATTTGTCTTGTACATGGGATTAAACTTTCTCCCCCACAGTTTGTCCTGAACACGGGATCAAACTTTTCATTGGCTGCAAACCGTCCTGAACATTGTTTGAATCTAGATTCGGTTCCCGTGATGGACATTTTCAGCTATAAGTAGCTTGTAAATTATTCGCGTTGTTTGAATTTCCTTAGATGGCTCTCATGCCCACAAGGAGTTCGGCACTGCTTTGTATATTATTTTCTCGAAGATGCTTCGCATCTCAAAAATAAAAGCAATTAAGCCGAACACATAATAAAATGAAAGTATCAAAGGCCTCAATTACTATTGAGCATAAGGGTTTGAAAAAATCCCTTTTTACAAAACATCACTGCTATATCTTGTTTAAAATTGAATTTTTAAATAAATTAAAACCCTTTGTATATACGTGTAAACGAGGTATAGCACTACTTCTAAATAGCTGTACATTGACCCACACACACATACACACATTCATATAACAGTTTATTGAAAATTGGTGGTCACCGTGGTAACACGGATGTCGGGGGGTGCCTTACACCTTCCCTCCGCATAAGCAAGTCCCCGGACCTTAATAAATCTCAATTTCATAGACCCGTTAAGTTGTGTCACATCATTGGATCAATGTGCAAACCTTTTCTTCGGCTGTGTTGGTATAACCATTTAAAAAATCAACTGGCGACTCTTACAGTCCAATCGTCGACATATAAATATCGGACCTTTTCAAAACTTATTTTTCAAACAAATTTTACCTAACATGTGAACACCAAAGAACAAGAACAGAAAAGGGACAAAGAAAATCCCGACGTCGACAATGCCCGCCCCGGTGGGGGTCCTTTTTTGAAAATTTTCTACTCTGACGTCCTTTAGAAAAATGGCCATAAATTCTTCGTCTGAACTCCGATTTCGATGATTCAAGATGTTCCAAAAAGAGGAGACGTAGATATACAACTTTCAGTCTTTGAGTTTTTGGAAATAAGGGTTGGACAATTGCTGAATTGACTCTAAAGTGGCTGCTATATAAACGACAAGCCAAAAATGCGACTCTAGCAACCCCGAATGTTGATCCAAGTAGGTTTTGTCCCAATTCCTATAAAATAATATAAAACATGCATGAATAGACACAAAAACTTAAAAACTTCCAAAAGATTCAGTTCAAATGCACTCAATTAATGGGTATAAAACCCACTTATCACTTGCCTATCACATCAGTCTGCTTTCTCACCTAACATCTTTCACGTGTCATTATCACCAACTAGATGGTAGACACATATTATGATCTTCGATTTCAACCAAGGATGTTCGGTGAATGTTTTAAGACCTTCAATTTGCAACACTCTAATATCAGTCAGTTTGTCAAACTTGACTACTCTACGATCAGGTTCTTCTCAATAAACTTTGTTTGACTAGGAGATTCACTTGTCCACTTTACGAATTAAATACTACTTTACGATTTGTAGTAAACTTTATGATAGCTCCCAATAGCTCTGTGACCCACTTGATGTGTTGTGATTATGAGCTTACTCTGCGACCTATCATTCACGTTAGTAGAGTATCCTTATGACAATTCAAAAACCTATCAACTATACATCAAGTTAGCTTCTACAAGATTAACATAACATTATTTGATCTTTTTAATCTAAGTTCTTGTACATTTGATCAATTCTTTATAAGGACTATACAAATCATACTGGTACAAATATACATTAAGCTCATTCATTATCAAATTTAGATATGCAAACTCTAACAATCTCCCCCTATTTGATGATGACAAAATAAGTAGTTATATAACATTTATTAAGACCTAAAATACAGTAGCTTGAAAGTAAATATGCCTCTTAAGATACAGTGAGCCACTATATTGATTTGATTATAAGCATGCATTTATTAATGTATTGAGATTTATCACAATAGAAAATTTTGAGCAATCTTTCTATTTTATCTCTTTGACCCTTTTTCCTTTGAGAGCCATTTCTTTTTAAACTCTCTTCTGTGATCAGCTCTGATTCTATCTTTGTTCATTTTTCTTCTAATCTCTTCAGTAGAATCTCTTGGGCCAAGGTGTGATAGATCCATTCTCTCTTCTCCCATTACATGAGTTCCTTGAAGATTTCATCGAAGATAAGTAGAATCACCATTAGGAATCTGAATACCCGTTGGAGTAAGTCTACTTGATGATTGTAACGCCCTGGAATCCGGTCTATCTTCACACCCAGATTTCGTGCATCACGAGTACATCTCCTTCCAAATATGTATCATTATATGGTTAAATATAATAATATACATTCTCAAATCCTAGTTTTTAATACCTTATAACTTCATTCATTACAAATAATGATAATTATATTATTCTTTACATCTTATAAGAGTGTCTTTCATTTGCCACCAAGGATATACGATAGTTCATTAAACTATTCTATATTTCAAGTCTTGGCATGATCTTCACACTCAATCATATACTGAATGACACTTCGTCTGGATACCGGTCAGCTTGATCTTTATAGGATCCTTAAGTTCTTCTACTCGTACGCTGAAAATATTTTTCATTTAAAGAAAGTGTGAGCATTCAATTGCTCAGCAAGTCATAGTAGTTAAATAAACAACCTCAAGAATTTAAGCATTCTTTTAGGACTTCAATAACTGAACAAAGGTTATAAAGTAGCTTGAATAATAGGAATAATCCTGATTCCTATCATTTTAAAATATTAGTCACATTCACTTTAAAATACTTTCATTCTTCTACCTTTTCTATACACATCCTGTCCGACTAGAATCATTAGCACAAACTTAACAATAACGGTTCATGGATAAACAAAACATTTTCATATTAAACAATTCAACCACAGAACAGTTCATCTCATAGAAACACCGAAGTGTTAAAATTATGGCACAAGGCCTCATACATTTTACCACCTTATACAAATATCACACATTTGCACATAGATAAAACTTCTCATGTTCAACATCTGAGAAGTTTAAGAAACTAGCATTCATTTAAAATATGAATGAGGTTAGGAAACTTGCCTTACGTACAGCTGTAGCTTAGAGTTTATGCTGAACTGCTCATTCTAATCTCTATATAACACATAAGAAATACATGTACCAATTAGTCATATACTTGACTTATGCATTGGTTAAACTTGACCTTACTCCTTATGATTGATTTTTATAACCTAAGTTTATGTAACCATCTTTCTTTCCCGTTTTACGGCATTACGACATACGGAGATGTCTTAACTCATACGATCATTGTAATACCCAGAAAAAAAATAATAAATAAAATTTTATATTCTTAAAACATATTGTTTGGACTTTGTCTTTTATTTGAGTCAAACTTGTTATTTGATTTATTTGGGCTAATAAGTATTAATAAGTGATGAAAAAATTAACTTAGTAAAATTAGACTTTTCTTATGTTTGACAGTTTTGGTCAAATTGTATTTAATTTATGTTGACTATAATAAGTATGTGGTTACATTAATTTGGGCATTTTATACTAATTGGGTCAAACTAATTTCTAAGTATTTAAGTTTGGGCTTGTTAAATTATTTGAGCCCAAAATATGGTGATGGGTCTAGAAACCAAATTGGAATAGGAGTAATATATTAGGTTAAATTCCTTTCTAATACATATAGTGACATAATAGACTAAAGATGGTTTCTAACGTAGCGAGAAACGAAGAGGAGGCAGAAGAAAGACTGAGGGATACAAGAAAATTTGAGAACAAGATTGTGAGAAAATATTCAATAGAATTGTATCTTCAAAAGGTAATAATTAAATTTATTATTTTACTATAATTAGATATCTATTTTCTTGTGGTGTTTGCAATATATTTTAAAAATTTGTTACGCCGCTTGATTAATTGAGTTTGTTAATGAAATTTTGATTTACAATTGGGATATATATATATATATATATATATATATATATATATATATATATATATAAGATTTGATTTATACCTGCTGATTCTATATATTATATATATAACCTGATTCATTATATGTATACGTATACGTGAAGATATACAAAAATTTTAAAAAGGGGAAAGTGATAAATAATATTATAATATTGTTATTACAATTAAAATATATCTTTTGATTACAAACTGAATATATTATGTTAAAATTATTGAATTTATGAAAATATAAACAATACAATGTCTTAATATAATTAATTATATTATATTTATTTTGATAATTAGATCGGATTGAGGGAGTCTAATGGGTGATATGTGGCTTCGGTGAATTATTTTGGTACTATATTAAGGTACAGATTTCGTACTCTTTCAACAATATTCAGGTTAAATTTAATTTGTTCGTTTAGTTTCTTATTTTGAATTCTGTTAATATTTCACAAAATTGTTTCTTGTGAAATTCATATAATAGTTTCATTTTGGAGTTGCTACATTGGAACGAATTTGTACTCTTTGAATTAGGTTATCATGTCTAGTATGTATTTTGATATTTGTAGAGAGATATATGTTGTTACCTTCTTTTGAAGACATTATGATTTGACCTGGTTCAACATATACATTAGAACCCCATTTTTGTGGATATTGTGTCGCATGTGTTGTGACACAATATCTATTTTATTGGTATTATATCGCATGTGTTGTGACATGATATGTATTTTTATTGGTATTATGTCGCATGTGTTGTGACACGATATCTATTTTTATTGGTATTATGTCGCATGTGTTGTGACATGATATCTATTTTTATTGGTATTATGTCGCATGTGTTGTGACACGATATCTATTTTTATTTGTATTATGTCGCATGTGTTGTGACATGATATTTTTGTTAGAATATACCGTAGGGTATACCTGAGCTATAACCATCTGTAGGGGTACCACATGCATGTCGTCTTGGCACGAGAGGCATGACACTCTACGTGGCAATGTGATTAGTCCACGACGTCTCCGTTTTGGGCTCCGAAGGAAGTGGGCCATATGGTGTTTAGTTGTGAGAGGTGTATGGGTTATCCCTAGTTTTCTGTTCTGCGGATTGGTGATGTTGTGCCAAACACACCTATCCAATTTACATACATTTGGATTCGTAGTCCAATGTGTGAGTGCCTGTGTGACATTATTTTGATGGCCTGTATGGCATCATTTAATTTGCATGTGTGACATTATTTTGACTTGCCTGTGTGGCAAGGAGTATTTCTAAGCTCAGTCAGTATGAAATAACCTCAGCCATTTGATTCAGCCTATTATTTTATTGTATTAGTTTTGTTGATTTTTGTTCAGTTCAATTAATTAGGTTAGTTATTTCAGTTCATCATTTTCTTTACTCTTCTGTTTGTTTCGTTAATTCTGTTAGTTCAGATATATTCCATTCAAATCTTTAGAGATTTTATTTTTTTTGTGAGAGGCAATATTTTGTCTCTGTTGAATTCGTATTTCAGTTGTATATCTATTGTATCTTTATATCCGTACTGGGCATTTGGCTCATGCTGTGTTTTTCTTTCGCCAGGTTTGCAGGGGTGATTCAGGGCTTGTGTGATGAGAGAGTAGCCTTTGACCATCTAGGTTGATTCAATTTTAGGTTGTGATTATTTTGACTCTATTTGGAGAATTGTATTTAATACTTTATTGATGGATATCATTATTACATATTTGAAGTCATTAGTGCTCTATTTACTTATTTTAAAGTTTGTTGTGCTTTGCACGTGACCTCCATTTCCTTTTCGGGAAGGGGGTGTTACAATCATCATCTTTGATGATTTATATTCTTATCTTCTTCTTATAACCTTTCTAGGACTTAGCACACATCGAACCTCTACTAATATTCCATATGGCACTCTGAGTGGTTTCCCACAAACAACCAACAAACTAGTTTCTCGTCTCATCTACACTGTCTTTCACAGTGAGTTAGATCGGTTGCCAGTTTCGTATATACCTCCGCTCTTTGAAGGAATTGTTTAGCCCAGCTCCCATATGCCAATCATTAAAGATTACGATTGTACCACAACCTAAATTAGCTTAACTTATCCGAACCAGTAAAACTATAACGTTCGTTAAGTTGATTTCTTATTCCTTATGGCTTTCTGGCAACTAAATGCCATACCTCAGGATTTATTTCTTATCGTCTAATTCATACAGTTTTTAGTATGTTAAGAGCGATCGTTCAATGCTAATACTATGCGTTCATAGCGTTAAGCATTTTATATTACCTTATTCATATCTTATAACGTTCGGTTCCTTCGACTCGGAATGTTATCCAAGTTATAATCATTAACTCGTCTTCTTATCGTTATACGTCATTGTCTTTAATTCAGTTTCTTCACCGTTCACAGGTTTAATCATTATTATTCATTATCTTACGGTCAAACCATACACGGGGTGTAGGTTCTGCCCGTTTAATATTCGCATACACTCGACCCTCATCTCTCAACATCTAAGGAATCACAATCATAGTAATCCCGCACGTTCATTTTATCGCAACTACGGTCCCCGGATATTGGTTACGTATTTTGCGTTTACATTGTTTGTCTTTTAATCCCGTTCAACCTTTACTAAAGGTTTAATTCACTTGATTAAGTGTTATATTATGTGAACTATATGTTCATTATCTTTCCTTATATTTCCCCCAAGAGTTGAGCAGTTAAAAGCTCTTCTCCGGGTTTTGCCCTGCACCGGCGCTGCGGCGCCGGTTCCCAAAGCATAACTGGCGCTGCGGCGCCAGTTCTAAAACTCAGAAAAAATTTCTAAGTGTTGAACATGTTTGAGACGCTTACTTCACAATCTCATAACTTCTTCGTTATAACTCAGAACGAGGTCATTCGAAAGCCATCTTCTTACTCTCATCACGTTCTTCAACTTTTCTCAGACAGAAATTCATTCTATATCCATTAACATGCCATTCAAAAGGCTTAAATTTCATTATTCGTTCGTTTTACGTTATTAATGTTCTTCGTTCGTTTGTCCGTAATTCGGTCATCCGAACTTGAAATTCATTTGTTCTTGAGTCCATGACTCACGTTTTCTATGTTTTCTTAAATTCTTATGAAACCCTACATATTCAGGTTCATTTATATACTTTCTACTTTTCACTTATCTTTTACAAAATTTTTGCCATAACTTCGTTATAGCTAAGTTCAATTCGTTCTTCACGACCGTTTCTATCATTCCTAACTAAAAAATAAGTGTCTAACTTATACGCGATGGTTTTAAACTTGTCCATCAACAACAAGTTATAACTACGATGGTTTTAAATTTGTCCATCAACAACGTTCATCGCGTTCTTCGTTAGTTCTTCATTTTAATCGGTATTTTGATTATGATTTTACTTTTTCTTGAAATTTGGTGTTATAAGACACCATTCCTTACTTATTTCACCGAATCTTTCAAATTCATTATGAAATTCATACTTTCTTAGGAAATTTATAAATTACACTTCTAATTCTTATTTCTTCGTTTTCTCATGATTTCAACTATATGAAAAATCATTCTTAACATCTTAACTTCCCTTTTCATTAAGCTATGTTTTTAACATAAGAAACTTAAAGAAAAATAACTTATAAGTTAGGTTTTTAATACCTTTCTTCTTTATTCTTCTTCCTCTAGACAAAGCCAGTGATTTACTAGCTTTTCTATTTCTCGATCTTCTCTGATCCGAACATCCATGCTCTTTCTCTTCCTTCTTCTTCTTCTTCAAGCTCTCAAGCTTTCTCTCTCTCTCAAAGTGTTGGTTGATTTCAAAGAAATCAACTAACACTTCTCTTTTATAGATTTTCAAGGCTAAGGGCAAAATAGTCATTTTGCCCATAAAGTTACTATTCCCACCTCCTTACTAACCTCCTTACTATTCACGAAGCTTCTGTCTTGCGAAATTCGTCCGACAATTTGAAAAACTGTGATTCTCGAAATTCAAATATTTTTGGATATTTCGTCTTTCTTTTACAGATTAACTTTTACGCCTTCTTTAGAACTTTGAAAAACACTTTTTGATGATAAGCATTTTCCTTCATGTTTTTCCCTAACGTAGTTAAACGAATGAAAAGTACATAACAATACTTTTTTGTCATTTTTATTTCATCCGATTTCTGCACATTTTTCTAGAAAAACTTTTATCGGCTAACTTAACTTTTCACAACATTTTATCATCAAATCTTTCGACGGAATGTCATTTTGACAAATCGAATTCTCGAAAAGGCTTAAGTTATTCAAACCCTAACCCTTAGGGTTTCGTCGGGTGAATAGTGCCTATTTCCTCTTTTTTCTCAAAAATATTTTTGTTCATGGAAATTTTTTATTTTCTTCTTAAAAATTCTTACTCGTTCAGTCTAGCTCGTAGCCATAATCCTCCCGTATTATAATCATCCTAGTTTCTAGAACGATTGATAAACACATAGCACATAATATTATTAATAAAAATTTATTTTATTAATAACTAATTCTTTAAACTTAAATTCTGGACAATCCGATTTTCTGGGTTGTCACAATGATTCTTGTCATGACGAAGATCAACCTTGCTCCAGAGGAATACTTGATAGAGTATGAGGAGGTGATCTTGATCTAAAGATCAGAGGGGTAATTATTATATACTTTTGATTTCTCTTTCGTTTCTTCCCCTGAGTTTGATTTGGTCCCACTTTTTCTTCTTGCCTACCTTTCCCTTTCTCCTCTTTTTTATCATCAAAAAATCGGGAAAGATGTTGAATAGTATCAACAAGTTCATGAAGTTGAGAAGTAAGTCATAGCAATATCAACACGAATTTCAGTCTAACGAGCAGTGGCTTGATAACTTTCTTGAACAACAAGTGCTTTAATGTTGGATGCATTCATTTCCATAGATCTCATAACTGCTGAGAATGTGCCACTAAGCTCAAAAATTTTATCAATCACGAATTTGAGAGAGGACTCATGTTGCTACTGAAGAGCTAAGATAGCTCATTTATGCTCAATGAGAGTGTCTGTGACGCCTCCAAATTCGGGTTCCCTAACCACGGGTTTGGTTCTCACGATCCATCATACATATCACATCTAACTACCCATTCATTTATGATTTACATCATTCATATCATTAATTAAAATAATTATAACAATATCCCAGGTTATCTAACCTTAACATAACTTACATACCTTCAGTTATTCAAAAAGATATACATAATGTAACGTAAAAGTTCACAATAACTACTCCTAAACCTTGCTTTTGCCCTTATCGTTATTTTCCCCTTCAGCTACCTCATCCTTAGTTAAAATGTTATATTTAAGCAAGGGTGAGCAACATGTTTGCTCCGCAAGTTAAAGCATACAATAAGAGATATGAATCAAGAATATTAGAGGTTAGATTCGATAGAACTTCAACAATATTCAAAGGAATTCGAAGTAGCTGAATAAATCATTTATCAATAACAAGACTTTATTAACTTTCATGCTAAATAACAATTCAATGATGGAAGAGCAATATTCTTTTGTAGTTTCAATAATGTTCAATTGATTATCAAGAGATAATACTACTGCAATAATAAAGTTGGATATTCTCAGATTTTATGCTGAGTGATCACAATTGGATCATGAACTAATAGAGGAATTATCAGACATTCAATACTGAATTACCTCAAGTGTATCAGTTAACCATAAAGATTAAATCATACTCTTCTGCAAGTACATGAAGTGATCAACTTCATTGTACCCTATATTGTGCATAATACTCAAAAATAGCGCAATAGCTGGATGTCTGACAATAAAGTCCCTTTTTTATAAGGGTTGTTCATCTCATTCTTACAACATGAGTCTGTACCACAACAATGTGGTTCCTTTTAAAGAAATGCTAAAGATTTCAACATATAATATCCATATTGATCTAGCCGAAATAATTGGAATTGATCTTTCAATAACAACTTAGTTCAAATATTAGAACGTTTCATGTTTTAACAAATATTAGTCTCGCCAAAATAATTAGCTGAGACATAGCTCATAAACAGTTCAATAATAGACAGAAATCAATTGCACTATGTGCAAACAACAATAATCATTATAGATATTAATAATGAACAATAGTTATTCATCAATCATGCTTTAAAATTTATAACTCAATTTGAATTAATGAACTTGCAATAGTTGTGAATGCTCAATAATAATTTTAGATGTGAAATAATCAACAACAATTATCCACTTAACATGCTGGTAAAATAATAACTCGAGTTTGAGTTAAGGAAACTTGCCTTAGTCGTTGACTACTGCTATACAATCTAATTTAGCTTCGTTTAAAAGACCTATCATCAATAATATTGATCTCGCAATTAGCGTAATACATCATATCGCATAATACTGTTATTTAAAGTCATTATATAACTTATATACGTTATCATGTATTCACAACAGTGCTAAGAACCTATAAAAACACTTATCAGGTCAAACTATTTCAGTCTAGTTGGATTTCAGTATTAATTCGATGTCCCAAATTACCTTATCAGATAATTAACGAGTTTATTTACAATAAAACTCTATTCCAAAGCTTCAATACTATTTTAGATAATTAAATTATCCTATATGTAGGGATTTCGGCACAATAACACAGTGGAATATATAAAATTTTCTCATAATTTCTGAAACCCTAAAATAGGATCCATGCAAAAACATATTTATTCAGTGGTTTATGTGACACCCCCAGAATAGGTATACGTCACCCATTCTGAGTCGCCAAATACATGGTACATAAATAAATACAACTTCATTAATACAATTGTCAAGCAAAATACGACAACACATAAACTATGAGTTTAAATACAAATATTGTCTAATAGACAGTATTCAAACTCAAAAGGAGTCCTCATTTTAATTATTATCACACTATTTTATAAAATAGTGAGGAATGCTAACACGACTGGCTGAAAATATCACTCCACACCTCGACTAGTTCTCGCTATATTCTCGCCTCCTAAGAAGAAAAATGGAACAAAAAAGAAAAAGGGTGAGCCCAACTAGCCTAGTAAAGAATATTATGACTAAGATAATATACAACAAATTATCATTAGTCTTCAACAGGGAAAAATCTGATAGAATATAATAGACAACAAGTTTTAGATCAACAACTGTAGCGGAAACAACAATCCATTAGAAGAGTCAAGTAGAGAATGAATTCTACTATCATCTAAGATTTAAAAGTCCATCATCAATATTTTATCCCTGTAACATCAATCAATATACATCTTGAATCAAATATTCATCTTTGCACTATAGGCCAAAGATATTCATTTGTATCACCAGTTGGTCATGTTCATCTCAACACCTGTTCATCTTTGCACTACGGGCTAAAGATATTCATCAGTTAATCATTCATCTTTGCACTACAGGCCAAAGATATTCAGTAATATCATCATTTAAGACTGAGGATGATGAAAAATATCTTAAAGAAAACGAATCTAGTGAGACAAAAGGACAAATATTAGGGATTCGTACTACAGTTTATCCAAGTTCAAAAATACTCCATAATAATCAATTGTGGAGCAGAATTCAAAAATAAAGATCAAAACATGGATACAATCAAAGATAGTAACCACAATAGATTACTTGGACATAGAAAGAAAAAATTATTTTTTTGCGAATAGTGCCGTATACGTGAATAGTAACACTGACACAAAAAGGTAAAAATTCCACAATAAAATTTATACCAATATTTCGGCATAATGATATTGAAAGAAATAATATCATTTACGAGGAAAATAACATCCCTTACTTCAAAAGAACAATACTTCTGACTGAAATATCGGATGTAATGCTGAAGGAAACTTGCACTGAATAACAACTCTTAAAGTATTTAAATACTCACAAAATACGCTCGATAATATATATATATATATATATATATATATATATATATATATATATATATATATATATATATAGAAAACTTGTTTCTGGTATGATTTTCAATTCTAACTAAGCACCCTATTTATAGAAAAATGCTAGAACGCCAAAAGAGACTAAATTAATAAAATATTAATTTTCAAAATTTTCAAGCACGTCACTTTTGATCAGATTTCGGCACACCGCAGTGGGGCCCACCAAAATAAGCCAATTCCACACCAATAAAAAGTGGGGCCCACCCATGTTTTAAATAAAAATATTTATTTCTAAAACTTCAATAATTCATAATAAATAACCCTTTTATCAGAAAAATACAAATTTTATGTCCATTCCATAGGAAATTAAATTCTCTACAACTTTATAGAAGAAAGTTTTTCCAAATTTCAAACAAGAAATGCCCGAAATCCATATACGGACGGTTTTAAATACCTCTATTCTGACAAAATACTGATAAAACACCTCAACATTAATTCCTTCATTTATATCCACACAAAATAAATATTTTCCTATCCATCCACATAAAATAAATATTTTCTTATCATATAAATTAATAATTAATTATTTATAAATAATATTACAGAATCACAATATGACAACCAGGTCGTTTACAGGAAAGAGGGGGCTTTTCGATAAGGATTTCTCTTTATTGGCGCGTAATTAGGTGACCAAACCTCTCCTTAGACAGAACTTCCTTAGACATTGCCAACAATGTTATTTAATAATATTATTCAAATAATATGAATTATTGATCTGATAATGGAGATAGTGTGCAGTGACAATTATTGAAACAACAATAATATAAAACATCAACGTAACAATTATTGAATCAATAAAATAAAATATTAAACAATAATTACTGTAATAATTATTGAGTAGTGCCTTTTTACGTAAGAATCAATAATCCAAAAATATTGTGTAATACCGTGTGCTACTGTGTAACCACACGTATTACTGTACTTTAATCACCGGGTATTCCAACAGTGTTAACGCTAACAACTACGGCGTTATTTATAAAAACTCAAACTTGTCATTTTCTTCATCCGACCATTTTTCGTTATGGGGCCCATAAATGGCTGCGCCATTGTACGAATATTCCCCGACAACAAGAATATTCCACGACCAAACGAATATTCTCCAACAACAATGAATATTTTATAATCACTTACTTATTTTGTAAAATTTGCACATTTCACCCATAACCAAAATATTATATCAAATTAGCACCTTATTATTCAAAATAATAATTAGAGAAAATTCGATTTTATTTAGATATTATATCGATTATAGAAAATTCTGGAACGACTTCGAATGTCCAATACAATCCAACGGAACTGTGTCTCTACGTTATTCACACGAACGTCCCGTGAATCGTCACACGATTTGCAGTAAAGAGAGCCGCGGTACTAGCCACCAAGGATCAGGATTTTTGAAACTTTTCTCTCTAGTCTCTCTATAAGAGCGACTAGGGTTTTTAGGTTTTGATAATCTTCCTAAAATGGCTAATATATCATATATATAGCAGACAAAAAGAAATTAATCAAAACCTAATAATATTAGAAAAGTAAAATCTAAATTTAAATATATTATATCTTAATTAAGTTTTACTTAATTAATATATATATATATATATATATATATATATATATATATATATAAATTAGCCTATTAATTTAAATTCATGATTTAAATACTATCAATCATATTAACATGTTTAAATATTTATAATTTAAATTAATTCCCTTTTAATTACGTTCTAAGTGTGTGATCCTATATGTTATTATTACGTTGGCAATAATCTTAAAATCATATTATTAAATTATAAACAGTGAGCGACATCTAGTAATGCATCACTACCACCCAAGTAATAATAAGATCGGTGATTCGATGCAACCATGTCATGACCAATGTTTCAATATAATTTAATCCTTTTAACCTTGACATCCTAGATTAAACTCGAGGCATGGAATGCGTCATACTCTTCATAATTTAATCTGAGTTTTCTTGATCAATGAGTAGACTATATGAAATAAATCACTATTTGATCATGACCATGCATTTTATTGTCCTACTCAATCAAGAGGCCTATGAAAATCACCCCTAATATATAGGAGGGCTAAATTCCACCTAGATCACTCATATTTCTCACACGATTTATGATGTACCCAATAATCACCTTTATTGTCCACCCTATTAAAGGTGACCTTTGATGATATCAAAGTACATAAATTCCTGTGTAGTAATATAGTGATTTCAGGTCGGAGGATGATTATATCATTGTCACTATGAGAATTGCTAATGACACTTTTCATAATGCTCCACGTAAAATTCTCATGGTGGGTCTGTCTAGTACATTGTTCTCTAACATGTACCCATGCATTCACTCAATATCTCATATATTTATGACCAATGAGATTTGGTCATCAGTCAATCCACATACTAGTCTCAATATATCATTGTTGCCCCATTAACAATGATACTCGACTTGGGACATTTAAGAGCAATGATACTAATTGTAATTATATAATCTCATGTTCAAGTCACATACTTGAAACTATATAATTTGTATCACTATTCTAATGTCTTTTATTATGCTAACATTTATATAACGCAATAAATAAAACCATAATAAAATAATTTATTTATTCAATCAAATATAATATCAAAAATATTAAGCAATTACATCAAAAAATTGGTCTCTAAGGCATAAACTCTAACACTTTATAATATTTTTCGGAAGCTCATAATAATTTTTAAATAATTATTAGCTTTGAAAATAATTTTTCAAACACTGATATCATTTTTAAGTGATTTAAATACTGAATAATTCCATTATCATTAATACTTAAATAATTTAAAATATTAATAAAATCATTGTCAAAATATTAAAAGTTATTTATAATAACTCAAAATATTTTTAAAATACTAATATTACCTTTAAATGATTTTTAAAATATTTAAAATTATTTTTAAATAATTACCATTAATATTAAAATTTGAATTTATTTCTTGTCAAAATATTAAAAGTCATTTATTATTTCTTAAAATATTTTTAAATCCATTATATCATTTTAAATGATTTTTAAAACATAAAAATCATTTTCAAACCATTTATTTAATACAATTATTAAATAAATTTATTATCATTAATATTAAGTTATTAATGAAATTTGTATCAAAATATTAAAAGTTATGTATTATAACTTAAAATATTTTCTAACACTTTAATATCATTTTTAATTAATTTTTAAAATATTAAAATCATCTTTTAACTAATTTATTTAAAATAATTATTAAATAAATTTAATATCATTAATATTTAAATAAATTAAAATATTAATGAAATTTATGTCAAATTATTAAAAGTTATTTTTTATAACTTAAAATAATTTTTAAAACTCATTTATAAATTTTAATTAATTATTTTCTACTTTTCATTATTTATTTAAATTAATTACTTTATTTTTTAATAAAACTGTCGCTATAGGCTTTAGCGATGAAAACTATTGCAGTAGGTGTTCTTCATCAACGAAGAACAGCCTTGGTCAATGCCCTGGGGGCTACTTTGACCATGGTTAATTTTCATCTGGTTAAGTTTCTGGGCATGAAAGTGTATCCATGGTGTAGTACTAGTGTAATACTACAAGTATTAACCAATTTCAGGGTCTAACTACTTCATAGCATGAAGATCTAACTGTTCAAAGTTGCTGACAGGTCTGTTATGGAGTTTCTGGGTTACCCATAAACCCAGATAGTGTTAAGCAGTCACTTTAGGACTTTAATAACTTGATTTGCGGACATTGTTTGAGTGTTAAAATGTCACACTCTTATAGTTTACATGTCAAAGTAAAAAAGTACTACACTTAGGCAACTTAACTACATCACATAAGTAAGATCTTGGTTGGTCAAAAGTCAGTCAGAGACTAGTTCTTCAGTTTTCTGGAAATTCCAAAAAACTGATTTTGTGCTTGGTCAACCTACTTTGACCACTAATAATTTGGATTATGTTGATAATTTAGGTGTTTTGATGTCATGGTTCTATAATCTATATGTTAGGGTATATCAACAATACACCTACACAAGCTAACAACATAACAAGTGCAAGATACACTTAGCAAGTCTAACACTTAACAGATTTAGATCTATGACCTCTAACATTTGACTGTCAGACCATATTTCTAGGGTTCTTGACAGTTTATAAAATCTTCATTTTCATATACTTAGATGTTATGGATCCATAATATCATCATAGATCTCTATATAACATCACACAACACATATATAAACATAAAAACATAAAATTTTTCTAAGCATATGAGATCTAGCTTAGGGTTAGAGTATATACCTTTCTTGAACAGCCTTTTATATTTTCTTCCTAATATGATCTTGGGGTGTTCTTGGCTTTTCTTGGGACTAATTTTACTATCTAAATTTCTTGGCTTGAGGAAGAGAGAGATTTGGCTAGGGTAATGAACACAAATGAGGCTTTGCCTGATTTTTCTCTTTATTTAAAATCTTAGCTTTGATTCATTGCACATGGATGTTGCTAGGTGGCATGTAATGGCTGATTTGGGTTGGATTTGGAGCACATGGGATATCTCAAGTGATGAGTCACTAGATTTGGCAATATCTTTTAACTTATAAGTTAAGTAAAAGGGTATTTTAGTAATTTCGCATCTAAAAGGGTATTTTGGTATTTTCCCACATAATTTTAAGGGTAATTTGGTCATTTGACACGATTCCCTTTAATCTTAAGCCTTAGGGTTTAATACATAGCTTTAGGGTTTGCTAATTAGGGTTTTGAGTTCCTAATTAGGAAATTAGGGTTTCCAAAAATAGAATTAGGGTTCGTAACTAATCGTTAGGGTTTCTAATATAAAATTATAATTTACTAAGGTTATACCTTATCTTATTAACATTTGATCATTAATCCCATACTGCACAATCCAATACATGTAAATATAATTATAATAACTGTATTAATCATCGAAGCCCTATCCGTAATTAGGGTTAGGTTTTTTTATTAGTTAAGTTCATTCATATTTCTTAGTCAATAACTAATTTTGTTAGTTCCCAGAGGCACAATAGTTATCTAGAAGGGGGGGGGGGGGTTGAATAGATATTTTTATTTTCTTCTTAAAAATACTTGTTAGTTTTGATAATGATTTAAACACAGCGGAATTGAGGTTTATTTGTTTTCCCTTTAAGATATAACGAGTTTGTCGACGTCGGGATTTTTAGTTGTCCCTTTTCTGTTCTTGCCTTTTGGTATTCCCATGTTAGGTGAGATTTATTTGAAAAAACAAGTTGTGAAAAGGTCGGGGCATGTATACGTCGACAATTGGACTATAAGAGACGCTAGTTGGAATTTTTAAATGGTTGTACCAACTCAACCTAGAAAAGGTTTGCACATTGACTAAGTGATGTGACACTATTTGACTGGTCTGTGAAATCGAGATTCGTTAGGGTCCGAGGGCTTGATTATGCAGAGGGAAGGTGTTAGGCACCCCCCGACATCCGTGTTACCACGATGACTGCCACTTTTCAATTAAACTGTTATCTGAATGTGTGTGTGTGTGTGGGTCAATGTGAAATTATCTGGAAGTAGTGCTATGTCTCGTTTGCACCTATATACAAAGGGTTCAAATTTTGTATAAATGTTCAGTTTTAAAAAGATATAGCAATGATGTTTCGTAAAAGAGGTTTTTCAAACCCTTATGCTTAATAGTAATTGAGGCCTTTGATACTTCCATTTTATTATGTGTTCGGCTGGATTGCTTTTATTTTTGAGATGCGAAACATCTTCGAGAAAATAATGTACAAAGCAGTGCCGAACTCCTTGTGGGCATGGAAGCCGTCTAAGGAAATTCAAACACCGTGAATAATTTACAAGCTATGTATAACTGAAAATGTCCATCACGGGAACCAAATCTAGATTCAGAAGACTGAATCTGTGATCACATGATTCCTAAGCTCACATGATGTTGCAGTTTGTATGAAAGCTGTAAACAATTATATATATAAAAGCTGTAAATATATATATAAACGATCAACCACCACGAAGTAAATTTCAGGTGGGACGAAATGTAAATATATAAAAGCTATAAATATATATATAGAAACAATCAACCGCCACGAAGTGAACTCTAGGCGGGAAGAAACGTAAATATATAAAAGCTGTAAATATATATATAGAAACAATCAACCGCCACGAAGTGAACTCCCGGCGGGACGAAACGTAAATAAAGCAATAAAAGGCCATGAAGTGAACTCCAGTCCTGAAAGAAATGTGTGTGTGTATATATATGTATATATATATATATATATATATATATATATATATATATAAGTATTTATATATATAAAAGAAGTAAATGCTCCGGATATAAATCCAGGCTCACCGAACAAAGTTCGATAACAGTTTATATATAAGTATATATATTTATATAAAAGCAGTAAACGCTCCGCATATAAACACAGGCTCACCGAACAAAGTCCTATAACAGTTTATATATATATATATATATATATATATATATATATATTAACAATTTGTATGAAAGCTGTAAACAATTATATATATAAAAGCTGTAAATATATATATAAACGATCAACCACCACGAAGTAAATTTCAGGTGGGACGAAATGTAAATATATAAAAGCTATAAATATATATATAGAAACAATCAACCGCCACGAAGTGAACTCTAGGCGGGATGAAACGTAAATATATAAAAGCTGTAAATATATATATAGAAACAATCAACCGCCACGAAGTGAACTCCCGGCGGGACGAAACGTAAATAAAGCAATAAAAGGCCACGAAGTGAACTCCAGTCCTGAAAGACATGTGTGTGTGTATATATATGTATATATATATATATATATATATATATATATATATATATATATATATATGTATATGTATATATAAAAGCTGTAAACGCACCAGATATTATATCCAAGCTCAATCAAACAGAGTTTGATAGTAATAATATATATATATATATATATATATATATATATATATATAAGTATTTATATATATAAAAGAAGTAAATGCTCCGGATATAAATCCAGGCTCACCGAACAAAGTTCGATAACAGTTTATATATAAGTATATATATTTATATAAAAGCAGTAAACGCTCCGCATATAAACACAGGCTCACCGAACAAAGTCCTATAACAGTTTATATATATATATATATATATATATATATATATATATATATATATTAACTATCTTATCACATTCTTTTTCAGTAGGGTGATTAGATCTGAATAAATGACGTTTTTCTTTATTAGATTTGGAATTGAAATCTTCAACAAGGGAAGTCCAATCCAAAACAAACACTTTTTTAATAACTCTTAATTGATTATTAATAGGTGCATTAAAATCAGACTGAGTGGGATACTCAGAAGATGTTGGGGAAGAAGAGCCTTCTTCATCAACAGGATCCTTATGAGTATAACAAGGGTGACTGGCTTGACCTTGATTAAGAATTCCCTTCAACTGAGATATTCAGCTGAGGTAACTTCTGCTTAACTCTACACTCACTTTTATAATGACCCTTTTGACCGCAATTGTGACAAACAATTTTGCTTTTGTCAAATTTCTTTGGTTTTTTAGATGATTTTTTATTAAATGATTTTGGTTTATTATAGTAGTTATCTTGATTTATATTTTTATCATGATTGCATTTTTTCTTGTGCCGTACATGACTTTTGCGAGACTCAATATTCTTATGCCTGTGCTTTCTTCTAGAGGGAGCAACAGGGGGTAAACCATACTGTTCGCAAAATGTGCCCATCTCATACTTAGTTTTATTCTTATCTTTACCGGCTTGCTTAGCTAGCTTGAAATCAATACACATTTTTAATCCAATTTTTTGAATATTACTAATGATATCGCCATAGGTTAAATTATCGTAATCAATATAACCTAAATCTTTACTAAGTTCTTCACGAACTTTGTGAGCAAATAATGATGGTAAACCATTCACGAATTTTTCTTTCCAGAATGGTTTATTACTATCATTTCACATCATAACTCTGGAAGTAAACACATCTTTGTACCATCTAAAATCACTTAGAGTGGGACAAGTGAGATTACTGAGTTGGTCATGAATTCTTTCTGTGATATTACTAGGGGTTCATACGAAGTGTTTAATAATGGTAAATATTAATGTATTAACTCCACCAGGCGGACCAATACCAACTTCTTCATCAAAGATGGGATTGCCGTCATCGTCTAACTGGATAACATGGATAATTGATACTTGAGAATCTTCTGTGAGATGTTTTTCCCACCAAGACCTAAGAATACCAGTGAATCCACTAGCTAATAACTCAACAATGTCTGGCTGAGACAAATTGTTAAATTTAGTTATATAGCTATTGGCTATCATAGACATATGATTTAACTTATTTAAAATTTCTTGTTCACTAAATCCATCAATATTCCATTCATAAATCTTATTAGACGAAACATAAAATTGTTTATCTAGATTTCTTTCCTCAAACTGTAAATCAGGAGGAGTTGGTCTAGAATACCAATTCCTGGTAATACTAGTGTTACTAACAGTCAATTTTTTTAGCTGATCATTAAGATCAGAAACTGCATCAGACCGATCGGAAGCTGAAGAACTATCGCTTTCATTATCAGATGACTGGATCTGATCGATTTGAGCTATAGTACCGCTTGAACTTGCTTCATTTTTTAATTTTTTAAATAACTTATCTATTGTGTTACTAAGTTCACTATCATGGTTAGGTAAGCCTAACTTGTACCTATTTTCTGTTAATTTCAATAGGGGTTGTTCAATTTTTAGATCTGGTTTTTCAACAACTGATTCTTTAAATTTTTCTTCAATCTTATCTAACTGTTTTCCTATGGTTGCTAGGTACTGATTTGTGTAATTATTTTGTTCAATAATTTTTTTATCATCTTTATTGCCATCAGAAATCTTAAACGGACTGGCGATGACAGAAGTGTTTTTAACTGGAATAAGAACTGTCTCTAAGGGAGGATGACTAGAGGAAATCTTAGACTTATCTTCTTTAATCCATTGAGTTTTAGTAATAGCACTACATTTACTTTGATATTGTTATACCAATCGTAAAAAGTAATGTTTAATTCTTCATTTTTAATAAATCTTAGTAACCATGATAAATATAATCCAAAACTTGAAGGGATTTCAGTTTTCCTTCAGTTTTGCAGTAAATATAAAATCCCTTAGATTCTCAAATGGCAATATGTTATTCTATCACCAATTGAAGTCACAGTGTTCCAGTCTCCGACGTCTTTCAGTCCAACATCTCAGATTGTTTCTTCTCCCATTTCCTATGTCTCACGATGATTTTATATCAAGCGGTGGGACAAATTAGGCGTCGATAGGATAGTAGGTCAAGTTCAAAAGGAATTTCCTTCTTCTCCTATTCCAGCCGTTCCAGTCAATCCGATCCTAGAAAAAGGATCATCCAGTAAATCAAAGGTCCAGAGTTCTTTAGATTTTGCTGTTCCCCCTACTCCTATTGATGTTACCAATGTCAATGTCAATAAGTGTTCTACAACGGATCTTAGGCTCTTAGCTGATGCTATTCATAATCGCATCGATCAGTTACATAAAGAAGCTTCAGAATCTGCTTCTTCTCATCACTCCAGTCAGTATGAAGAAGAAGAAGTAGAGGTTGAAGATGATGTCGATAGTGACCCCTATGGTACTATCAACCTTCAGGATGCTTAAGATCCATTCGCTTAATCATCTCAGTCATGCGCTCACGCGCCCATCTCAGTCACGCACCCACGTGCTCATCTCAGTCACGCGCCCACGCGCTCATTCCAGTCACGCGCCCACGGGCCTCGTTCAGTCAAAAGATTTAACTTTCCACCGAAAGTTCAGTCACATGCATTGGGCCCCACCTGTTCCCCCACTGCTGTCATTAGTCAAAAGAAGACGTCTACTTTTCCACAGAAAGTAGACTTTTACTTTTCCTTTTACTTTCACTTTACTTTAGTAAATGTAATATGTTTCTTACTTTTACTTTACCCTCAGTCATTGTAATAGTTTGATCCTTGATCTATAAAAGATTCAGAACTCATCCAGTTCACTAAGTTTTAGTTTTAGAGAAACTTAGAAAGACTCAGAGTTCCTTCTCTGACAAATCTTTAGTTTCTACCCTTTAGCCTTTCTCTACCCCTTCTAATGTTCTAGTTAATATTGTAAGTCATTTTTTTTTTCTGTACTTGTAAATATTTTCTTTTCTTCCTGTTATCAATAAAATTTATAATTTTAGTAAATTTAACTGTGTTTGTATGCGCATCTATTGTTCTTCTTCTCTCTTTAAGATTATTGCTTGCTTCCGCCCCCAAATGGTATTTGAGCCAAGTTGTTTGTATGTTTCTATCTGCTGAGTAAAGATGTTGGGCATTAGTTGATACTGGTGCTGACTTGAACTGTATTTAGGAGGGTCTTATCCCCACCAGGTATTATAAGAAAACCAGTGAAAAGCTTAATTTGGCTAATGGTAGTCAAATGAAAATAAAATATAAGTTACCTAAAGTTCATATCTGTCAAGATAATATGTGCTTTAAAACCTCATTTGTTTTAATTCGCAATCTTACAGATAAGATCATCTTAGGATTGCCATTTATATATTTATTATATCCATTTACTACCCGTAACAAAGGTTTATCTTGTGAACACTTAGGAAAAATGATAACATTTAGGTTCCTTATTAGACCTAAAGAAAGGGACTTAAAATTTATTCAAGAAGAATCTATTTCCAAGTCACTAAACTTATTAAATTACAAATCCAGTCATTTAAAATTTTTCAAAGAAGAAATTAAGTACCAACAAGTTGAGGAACAACTTAAGAGTAAGAAAGTCCAAGAAAAAATAGGTTAGTTAGAAATCTATTTAAAGGATAATCTTTGTTCTGATTCTCCCAACGCCTTTTGGCATAGGAAGAAGCATGTAGTTAGATTGCCTTATGCCAAGGAATTTAAAGAACATTTAATTCTCATTAAAGCTAGGCCTATTCAAATGAGTCATGAACACATGGAGTTATGTAAAACTGAAATTAATGACCTCCTAAGTAAAGGTTTAATTAGGCACAACAAATCCCCATGGTCCTATCCTGCTTTCTATGTCAATAATAAAGCAGAGAAGGAGAGAGGAGTTCCCAGCCTAGGTATTAGTTATAAACCATTGAACAAAGTACTTGAGTGGATTAGGTACCCTTTACCCAATAAGGAAGATCTCCTTAGTAGGTTAAGCTCCTCCACTATCTTCAGTAAATTTGACCTAAAGTCTGGTTTCTGGCAAGTTGCCATCCACCCTGATGATAGGTACAAAACAACATTCACCCCTCCGTTCGGTCATTACGAATGGAACGTCCAGTCATTTGGTTTAAAAAACGCACCCAGTGAATTTCAGAATATTCTTAACAATATTTTGAATCCCTTCAATCATTTTATTATTGTCTATATTGACGACATCCTTGTTTTCTCCAAGACTATTGAAGAGCATATTAAACATCTGAATTCGCTCTTCAAAACGATTAAAACCAATGGTCTTGTTCTTTCTCCTTCCAAGTGTAGTTTCTTTTTGACAAAAGTCAGGTTTCTCGGTCTAATCCTCTATAGTGGACTCACTCAGCCTATTGACAGAGCTATTCAATTTGCCGACCGATTTCCAGATAAGATTACCGACAAAACACAGCTACAGAGAATTATGGGCTCGCTTAATTATATTAGCAAGTTTTACCAAGATCTCAGGAAGATTTGCAAACCTCTATTTCAGCGTTTACAAAGTAATCCTCCTCCCTGAACTGACGTTCATACTTCTGTCGTCCAACAAGTCAAAAAATACGTCAAGGTTTTGCCTTGTCTTGGCATCTCAAATGATCCAGCATTCAAAATAGTTGAAACTGATGCCTCCGACATTGGATATGGTGGCATTCTCAAACAAAAGTTAAGCCCTACTTTTGACGAACAAATTGTTCGTTTCCTTTCTGGCGCATGGAATATTACGCAGTTAAATTACAGTACTATCAAAAAAGAAATTTTATCATTAGTTTTATGTATTAATAAATTCCAACGTGACTTATTAAATAAAAAATTCTTAGTAAGGATAGACTGCAAATCAGCAAAATTCATTCTTGAAAAAGACGTTGAGAATGTCGCCTCTAAGTGTGACACCCCCAAAATTAGGTATACATCACCCATCTTGGGTCGTCAGATACATGATACAGAATACAAATACAACTTACTAATACAACTGTCGTGTACAATACGAAAAAATATAACTGTGAGTTTGAATACAATTATTGTCTACTAGAGACTATACAAATTCAAAAGGAGTCCTCATTACAATTATTGTCACACTATTTAATAGAATAGTGAGGACTACTAATACTATCATCTGGTCCATCACTCCGTTCTCCGACTCGTCCCAGCTATATTCTCATTTCCTGAAGAGAATAGTGAAAGAAAGGGTGAGCTCAACTAGCCCAGTAAGAAATATTTTGACTAAGATAATGCAGAATAAATTATCATTAGCCTTCAACAGTGTTAAACTGATAAAATATAACGAACATCAAGTTTAACTGCAGCGGAACAAGCAATCCATTAAAAGAGTCAAGTAGAGAATAAAATCTATTATCTTCTATGATTTAAAAGATTTTTCAACACTGTTATCGCTGGGACTCAGCTTAATAAAATAATCCACATCATCGAATCACCCCTGCACTACGGCTAAGGATATTTTTTTAGTATCACGACCACAATTATCCATGCACTACGGGCCAAGAATATTTGTGTACTCATTAATGGTCATGATCATGCCAACAACTGTCCATCAATGCACTACGGGCCAATGAGAACTTTTACCACATCATTTGTAACATTACGGTCATGATTCTACCGAATAATCCCTGGTCATAATCATACAAGTCCATCTATGCACTACAGGCCACAGATGACTTTCAAGATTTTATAAACATGAGGATGATGACAATGATATAAGAATTCAATAAAACAAGTTCAAGAATTAATTTATCCAAGAATTAACAACGTCCAAATTGTCAACATGATACTGCTTTGTGGAGTAAAATTCAAGAATGCTTAGAATAATATTTTAATGAAAAGATACTGGATGAAACACAATTATCAAGGATATTTCACTAATTTCATGGAGTATAGAAGTTAAAACTTAACCAACTGAGTATAATAAAGAATGGAATAACAAAAGAAATCACCCGACATGCGATAGACCACACAGACAGGTTATTGTAACAGAATAATAAATAATGGAACCAGGTCCGGCGTAAACGCACAGACAGGATATTCCGACGGAATAATAAATAATGGAACTAGGTCCGGTGTAAAATACACAGACAGGATGTTTCAACAGAATAATAACAAGACGGAACCAGGTCCGGTGTAAAACATACAGACAGGATGTTCCAACAGAATAATAACAAGACAGAACTAGGTCCGGTGTAAAACACACAGACAAGATGTTCCAACATAATAATAGAAGAATGTCACCAAGTATAGGGTAGACCGCGTATACAGGTTATTCCAACAAAATAATAAGAAATGGAATAACAAAAGTTCTCTTCATGAATAAGAAAGAATAACACCCCTTACCGTTTTAAAGAAGAACTGAAATAAGGAAGTAGTTAAGTTGCAGAATACTTTTCTTCTCTCTCTCTATAGTTTCTCTCTCTAGAGTTCAGTGAATTCGTAAGAAATAATGAAGGCATGAGCTGCTATTTATAGAAAAATGGAATGTATAGTAACTAATCAATGAACGGTCCAGATTGATTACTTTAATCTGACGGTCCATATTTAAAGAAAAATCTTTTAAATAAAATATAATATATTCTATTTATAGAATAACTTTAATAAAGTATTCTGTTTTATATAAAAAGATGTTTCTGTTTTATTACGTTAATAATACAAATAAAACAAAACTTTATTATCGCTAAATAATTCATATTCTTAACTGACAATAATTGAATCAAACTGAGTGACTTCTCCCATAAGCATTAATAATCAATACTGTGTGCTACTATGCAACCACACATATTACTGTACTTTTACTACCGAGTAGTTCAACAGTATCAATGGTAAAACTTCTGTCGTTATTTTTAATAAAATATTTTTGTCGTTTTCTCAATCTGACAATAATTCCGTTGTGGGGTCCACCAATGATTATTCCATTGTACGAATATTCCCTGTTAAAATGAATATTCCCCGACCAATCGAATATTATATAACAACTTGCGTACTTTGCAAAATTTATAAATATTACCCACAACTTTAACATTATATCAAATTAACTTCATAATATTCAAAAATGATATTTATAGAAAATTCATCTTTATTTATAAAAGTTGGGGTCTTACAACCTCCCTTTCTTATGAAATTTCGCCCTCGAAATTAGGGTACGTACCTGGTATGTCGAAGAGGTAAGGATACCTTGACTTCAATTCAGATTCTAACTCCCAAGTCATTTCCTCAACATTGTGGTTTCTCCACAAAACTTTGACTTGAGGTATAACCTTGGAGCGTAGAATATGTTCCTTCTTATCCAAGATTTGAACAGGAACTTCTTCATACGTCAAATCCTTCGCTATTTCGTCCGGTTCTAACTCAATAATGTGGTTTGGATCTTCCACATATTTACGTAACATGGATATGTGAAAAATGTTATGAACACGAGATATACTTGGAGGTAAAGCGAGTCTATAAGCCACAGTTCCTACTCGATCGAGGAGTAAAAATGGACCGATGAATCGATGATTGAGCTTTCCTCTCTTTTCAAATCTCGTAACTCCTTTCCATGGTGCAACACGTAAGAACACATGATCTCCTATATCAAATTCCATGTCCTTTCGATGAAGATCATCATAACTCTTTTGTCGATCTTGTGAGGTTTTTATACGTTGTCGAATCGTTTGAATCTTTTCTGTAGTCATACGTATCAACTCCGGTCCCAACAATGTTGCTTCACCCACCTCATCCCAGCATACTCAAGAACGACATTTTCTTCCATACAATGCTTCGAATGGAGCCATGCCAATACTTGCTTGATAATTGTTATTGTAGGAAAACTCCACCAATGGTAAGAACTTGTTCCAACTTCCCTTGAAATCAAGGACACAGAGTCTTAATAGATCTTTAAGAATTTGAATAGTCCTCTCTGATTGTCCGTCCGTCTGAGGATGATATGCCGAACTAAATCGTAAATCTGCGCCCATAGCTTTTTGTAAACTAACCCAAAACCGTGAAGTGAATCTTGGGTCTCGATCAGAAACTATGGATACTGGCATACCATGCAGTCTTACAATCTCGTTTATGTACATACGAGCAAGACGTTCAAGTGTATAAGTTTCTCGTATCAGTAAGAAATTAGCAGACTTGGTCAATCTATTAACAATAACCCAAATCGCATCTATACCTTGAGAAACCTTAGGAAAACCGGTAACAAAATCCATGGTAATGTGCTCCCACTTCCATTCTGGAATTTCAAGTGGTTGTAATGGACCTTTTGGTACTTGATGCTCCGCTTTGACTCATTGACAAGTTAGACACCTCGAGATAAACAGCGCTATCTCTCTCTTCATATTGCTCCACCAAAATGTATGACGAAGATCATGATACATTTTGGTACTTCCAGGATGGATAGTAAACGGTGTGTTGTGCGCCTCCATCATGATTTCATACTTTAAATCAGGGTTGTTAGGAACACAAAGTCTGGAGTTGACTCGAAGTATTCCTTCTTCATCGATTCTTGCTTCCGGCATAGCACCTTCTTGCACTTTCTTCCTCATACGCATTAGCTCCAGGTCTGTAGCTTGAGCAGCTTTAACTTTATCGATTAAAGTTAGTTCTACACGTATATTCGCCATCATCACATGGGTCCCTGGAGTCTTTAACTCTATCTCCATCCTTTGCAAGTCACACAAAATGGGCTTTTGTGTTGACAATATCACACTCGTACTTGCATATGATCTTCTACTCAATGCGTCAGCTACCACGTTCGCTTTTCCAAGATGGTATTGAATGGTATTATCATAATCTTTCAATAGTTCAAGCTAACGTCGTTGTCACATGTTGAGTTCCTTTTGAGTGAAGAAATATTTGAGGCTTTTATGATTCGTAAAGATCTCCACCTTCTCCCCATACAAGTAATGCCTCCAAATTTTAAGTGCAAAGAGAACAGCTGCCAACTCTAGATCATGAGTAGGATAATTCCTCTCATATTCCTTGAGTTATCTTGATGCAAAGGCTATGACTTTTTCATGTTGCATGAGAATACATCCCAACCCTTTGCTCGAAGCATCACTGTAGATGACAAATCCCTCCGAGCCAGATGGTATTGTTAGAACAGGTGCTAAAATGAGTCTCCTCTTGAGTTCTTGAAAACTCTTCTCACATTCTTTCTGAGTCAGCTGAGTTAATGGAGTAGCGATTCGAGAAAATCCTTCCATGAATCTTCGATAATAACCAGCTAGACCAAGAAAGCTACGTACTTCGGTCACTGATTTAGGTTGCTCCCAGCTTTGAATAGCTTCAATCTTTGTCGGGTCAACAGATATTCCACGACTTGATACTACGTGTCCAAGGAATGCTACCTCCTCCAGCCAGAACTCGCATTTCTTCAACTTGGCATAAAGCTTGTATTCACGAAGCTTTTGAAGTACCAGCCTCAAGTGTTGCTCATGATCTTCATGGCTTTTGGAATAAATAAGGATGTCATCAATAAAGACGACCACAAAGTGATCCAAATATTCCTTGAATACCCGGTTCATCATATTCATGAAGGCAGCAGGAGCATTAGTCAATCCAAAGGACATGACTAGGAATTCATAATGCCCGTACCGAGTTCTGAAAGCCGTCTTTGGAATATCCTCAGTTCTAACCTTCAGTTGATGTTATCCAGAACGAAGATCGATCTTTGAAAAGAATTGTGCTCCTTGCAATTGGTCAAACATGTCATCAATACGTGGCAATGGGTACCTATTTTTGATGGTGACATGATTCAACTCCCGATAATCAATACAAAGTCGCATACTTCCATCTTTCTTCTTCACGAATAGAACAGGAGCACCCCAAGGAGAAGTACTAGGACGAATAAAGCTAATGTCTAACAATTCCTGCAGTTGGATCTTTAACTCCTGAAGTTCAATAGGAGCCATTCGATATGGGGCTTTGGAAATGGGTTTTGAACCGGGTTCAAGGTCGATACAAAATTCAATTTCACGCTCTGGGGGTAGGCCAAAAAGTTCTTCAAGGAATACGTCAGGGAATTTATTAACAATAGAAATATCATTCAAAACTGACGTATTTTTGTTTAGATCCGTGACATGAGCTAAGAAAGCTTGACATCCATTTTTCAATAAACGAATTGCTTTATAGCTTGAGATGACAGCGATTGATTTTAATGGTTTGGTTGCTTGAATTGGCATAATAGGTCGATTAGGAATATGAAAGCTAACAACCTTACGAAAACAATCAATTTTTGCATGATGAGTAGTTAACCAATCAATCCCTAGAATCACGTCAAATGCAAGTATTTTTAATGAAATATGATCGACAGGTAATGTGTGGGTACCAACTTGAACCAAACAAGACTTATAAATCGTGGATGTAATGAAGGTTTTTCCCAATGGAGTTTCAACAGATAAGTTAAAGTCTAATTTCTCCGGAGTCAAATTTAATCGATGAGCGCAAGTAGGAGAAATAAAAGAATGGGTAGAACCGGTATCAAATAAAGTATAGACTTCGTTAGAGTTTATGATAAGCTTACCTGTGATGACCTCATTCAGGTTCCTTACTTTCTGGGAGGTCACAACAAATGCTCTCCCTTGCACTATCGGTTTTGACTTTTCTAGGACGGCCTTTAGTGTCTCCATCCTGGCTGAACTTGTTTTTGGTAAACGACAAAATCGAGCTAAATGACCTTCTCTTCCACAATTATAGCATGCTTTAGACGGCATCGCGCAGTTTAGACTGATGTGCTCCTCCCCTCCGCATTTGAAACATATGATAGGTAGTCGTTCTCCTTCCTTAACAACGGGTGCTGGTGCTGACGTCTTTCCATCATTGTTGAATCTCCTCTTCTTGAAATGACCATTCTTATTGTTTTGGCCCTGATTACCACCGAAGTGGTTAGCATTTCTAGCCTGTTGATTCCCTCCACGCTTGTTGTCACCGCTTCGATGACTGCTCTCACTGGTATTATCATTTTACCGACTGCTCTCTTTCGGTTGTGTTGACTCATTATCGCGTTCCACTAACTGAGCCCTATTCACAACATCTGAATACAAACACAGTTTATGAGAAATAAGATGTTGACGTATCTCAGGTTTTAAACCTCGCAAAAATATTCGCGTCATTCACTCCTCATTATCCACAAAGTGGGATGCAAACCGGGACAACTCAGTAAATTTAGCCTCATACTGGGACACGGTCATATTATTCTGCTCTAATTTGATGAACTCCACCTCCTAGTTCTATTCTCACATCTTAGCCATGGATCATATCCCTAAGCTCTGATACCAACTGTGACGCCCCCAAAATTAGGTATACATCACCCATCTTGGGTCGTCAGATACATGGTACAGAATACAAATACAACTGTCGTGCACAATACGACAAAACATAACTCTGAGTTTGAATTATTGTCACACTATTTAACAGAATAGTGAGGACTACTAATACTATCATCTGGTCCATCACTCCGTTCCCCGACTCGTCCCAGCTATATTCTCATTTTCTGAAGAGAACAGTGAAAGAAAGGGTGAGCTTAACTAGCCCAGTAAGAAATATTTTGACTAAGATAATGCAGAATAAATTATCATTAGCCTTCAACAGTGTTAAACTGATAAAATATAACGAACATCAAGTTTAACTACAGCGGAACAAGCAATCCATTAAAAGAGTCAAGTAGAGAATAAAATCTACTATCTTCTATGATTTAAAAGGTTTTTCAACACTGTTATCGCTGGGACTCACCTTAATAAAATAATCCACATCATCGAATCACCCCTGCACTATGGGCCAATGAGGACTTTTACCACATCATTTGTAACATTACGGTCATGATTATACCTAATAATCCCTGGTCATAAACATACCAAGTCCATGTATGCACTATAGGCCACATATGACTTTTAACATTTTATAAACATGAGGATGATGACAATGGTATAAGAATTCAATAAAACAAGTTCAAGAATTAATTTATCCAAGAATTAACAACGTCCAAATTGTCAACATGATACTGCTTTGTGGAGTAAAATTCAAGAATGCTTAGAATAATATTTTCATGAAAAGATACTGGATGAAACGCAATTATCATGGATATTCTACTAATTTCATGGAGTATAGAAGTTAAAACTTAACCAACTGAGTATAATAAAGAATGGAATAACAAAAGAAATCACACAGCATGCGATAGACCACACAGACAGGTTATTCTAACGGAATAATAAATAATGGAACCAGGTCCGACATAAACGCACAGACAGGATATTCCGACAGAATAATGAATAATGGAACCAGGTCCGGTGTAAAACACACAGACAGGATGTTCCAATAGAATAATAACAAGACGGAACCAGGTCCGGTGTAAAACACACAGACAGGATGTTCTAACAGAATAATAACAAGACGGAACCAGGTCCGGTGTAAAACACACAGACATGATGTTCCAACAGAATAATAGAAGAATGTCACCAAGTATAGGGTAGACCGCGTATACAGGTTATTCCAACAGAATAATAAGAAATGGAATAACAAAAGTTCTCTTCATGAATAAGAAAGAATACCACCCCTTACCGTTTTAAAGAAGAACTAAAATAAGGAAGTAGTTAAGTAGCAGAACACTTTTGTTCTCCCTCTCTATAGTTTCTCTCTCTAGAGTTCAGTGAATTCGTAAGAAATAATGAAGGCATGAGCTGCTATTTATAGAAGAATGGACTGTATAGTAACTAATCCATGAACGGTCCAGATTGATTTACTTTAATCTGACTGTCCACATTTAAAGAAAAATCTTTTAAATAAAATATAATATATTCTATTTATAGAATAACTTTAATAAAGTATTCTATTTTATATAAAAAGATGTTTCTGTTTTATTACGTTAATAATACGAATAAAACAAAACTTCATTATCGCTAAATAATTCATATTATTAACTGACAATAATTAAATCAAACTGAGTGACTTCTCACATAAGCATTAATAATCAATACCGTGTGCTACTATACAACCACACGTATTACTGTACTTTTACTACCGAGTAGTTCAACAGTATCAATAGTAAATCTTCCGCCATTATATTTAATAAAATATTTTTGTCGTTTTCTCAATCCGACAATAATTCTGTTGTGGGGTCCACCAATGATTGTGCCGTTGTACGAATATTCCCTGTTAAAACAAATATTCCCCGACCAATCGAATATTATATAACAACTTGCGTACTTTGTAAAATTTATAAATATTACCCACAACTATAACATTATATCAAATTAACTCCATAATATTCAAATATAATAATTATAGAAAATTCATCTTTATTTATAAAAGTTGGGGTCTTACACTAAGCATTCTTTTGCTAGATGGCAAGCTCTCTTGAGTGTTTTTGATTTTGATATTGAATATATTAAAGGTAGTCAAAATTTAATCCCAGATTTTCTAACCCGTGAATTTATCAACACGGGTACTAAATGGAACATACCAAGAGTTTCTCCTAGAGAGATCTACCAGTCAACCTTTTTAGATAATTTTAAAACTGATTATAATGTTAAGACAATAGAAAGAGTTTTTGCAATTAATAAAGAATATGAAAATTGTAGTCTTTTATCTCTTGATGTCATTAAAAAACATAGGAAAAATGGTTATAATTTTATTCATATAGGTCTAGTTCAAGTTGCAGTTAAACCACTTAACATTAAAGGAATTAATTCTTATATTTACCTCGGTCTTAGAGACACTAGATTTTTAAATTATCATCCTAGTATTATTGGCATAATGGAATCAAGTCTGCATAATGGTCCTGTCCATTTCACTTGCTTTCCTAATTTGACATTGAGCCTTAGTGATCATAATTTATTAAAGGCATTAACCTTAAATATTAAAACTGCTGGTGAGATTACTCAGATGATTGAGGGATCTCAACCCATTGCTTTAATTTACAGAATTTATTATAAAACAATGAAAACTAATTTAAAAGTACATGCCCTTAATAGAAGTCCTAAGGGACACACTGTTTTAATTCAAAGTTCAACTAGTGACGCTAATGTTCAGATCCCGAGAACCATCCTCTGGAAGGACATTACCTTACCTAGTCAATGGACTTTACCTAGTGAAATACCACAACAACCTGTAGTTAATACATTATTGAATATTGAAAATATTAAGAAATTCTCTGATTAACTATATATATATATATATATATATATATATATATATATATATATATATATATATAAAAGAAAATAAAAAGCCACAAACCGAAATTCGGGCGTACGTACATAACACGACTCTCAACGTGAATAACTGTGTGTGCAAGAAGTGTAGAAAAGGCTTTAAGTAACATAAGAAGGCTTACAGTGGACTACCAAAGAAGACTTCAATAGCTTTAAATGGATGAACACTCGGTTCTTATCGATAAAAAGATAGCCAAATATAAGCTCACAAGTGTTTGAAATGAGAAAGCACTCAATTTATAGTGTATAGAGCAAATTGGACAAGGCATTCTCGCTTTTTTTTCTTACAAAATGGCCATCCCAAGCCCTCTATTTATAAAGGGGGAGCCTAGAGTGTACCTGCGGCTGCTCGGAGTGCCCCATGAAATGTGGGTCCCGTCATCTCAAAGTACGTGCACTCAGACAACGTGTTGTTTGCTCGAACCTTTATAACTTTTAATTCGGGAGTCCGATGGAAGCGTGTCATACTATTTCAGAAATCTCTTTTTGAGAGCTACACAATAACATAGGATTTACCATTTTTTGAATCCAGAAAGATGGGTCCATGACCGAAATAACATTTTCGGGTCTCTATCAGGCAGTCCGTTGAGCTGTTTTACGTAATTTATGGTCAGAAGTTAAGATATGGTTCTTGTGGGACTTCTTTTGAAGCAATTTGAGTTAAAATGAGTGTATTTGATTTGAGTTAAAGTTGAGTTAGAAAAATAACCATTTTTCCCTTCCCGGGGTTATCTCTGGTTATCGTGCAGTTTAGAGCAGTCTTTTCTTAGGTTTATCTCTGAGTTTGGCCTGCTATTGACTTTGACCACCCTCAGGGTTATCTCTGAGGTGTCTTGACCTCCTGGGGTTATCTCCAGGCTTTGAACTTGATCCCCCGTGGTTATCTTTGGGGTTGGACCTGATTTTCCAGGGGTTATCTCCGGGGTTAGAAACTGGATCTGTCGGGGCTATCTTCGGGGTTGGAATTAATGTTGTGGTCCTCCAAGGTTATCTCTGGAGTGTGAAAAAGTTGCTTTTGTCCTCCTGCATAGTTAGTAACAGGAAAACAAAATCTCGAGTGTCTACGGAAGCCCGTCTTTATCATGTTCATATAATGCAATGGAATAGACATGATAAAGATTACTAGACACTTGAAATATTACAAGGTATTTCTAATGATGCAAATCGCAATGTAATGAATGTTATAATGAATGTTAAAATATTTTCGCAAATTGCAGTTCACAAATCGCACATCGCATTTTGCACTTCGCACTTCGCTTTTCGCATTTGGCCAATCTCACTTCGCAACTCGCACAATGTATTTCGCATATCAAAAATTGCAATGTAATGAATGCTATGATGAATGTTAAAATATTTTTCGTAAATCTCTTTACCATTACCGGTTGCTGCTGATGCCTATGCTGGTGTTGACTCCAACGGTTTGGCTTTTTGTCGGTGTTACTGATGCTTGTTTGATGAAGATAAGTTGAAATGTTTTCTACATCTCTTCTAAGGATGAAGTTCTAAAATTATCGGACCTTCCCGATGCATACGCTGGTAGTTTGTTACGGTGCCTACCCTGCTGGTAGTTTGATAATGGATCCTACCTTGCTGGTAGTTAAATACGCTGACATCGCCAAACTGTTTCAGTTTCCACTCGAATGGTGGTATATAAAGCTTTCATTGCTGAACTGTCTTGATGTGGTGCTGAATTGATGCAAATAGTTTAGAATACCAGATCATTTGATACCTTCGCCGAAGTAATATTCAATGGTTTGCTTCACCATACTCTGCCTAATGTTACACTCACCCTTTTTGAGGTGATTTTGGAGTTTCTTTTCGCTGTTAGGTGCTGGTGCACCATTTCCTTGGGCTTTTGATTTACAACCCGACTGAACTGATGATCTGAGTGCCACTGACATCCCTAGAGGGTGCAACCCATTCTTTCGCTGCCCAAATTTGTACTTCTGTGTAGAGGCCTCAACTTGGGAGGACTTGACACAGGTTAACACATTTGATGGTGAGGATTTCATTTGCTAGACCCTTGGGCTTCTATTTTTGAGTTAAGGACTTTCTTAAAAATTTTCCCCTTCTTTTTTAGGGGCAAGCTTATGTCGCCATGATTTCTTTCAGGAGTTCTCCCCTTTCTTTTGATGAGAGGCTTGATCCCACTTTAAACTCCTTCCCTTTCTTGGAATCAAAAAATGCCCCAGTCCTTTCATATATTATTATATGGGATTCATGATACGAGAAACTCTCTTTGTTGACCAAGTCGCGAAGTAATATCTGAATCACCAGTGAGATAATGATGGACAATGATGATGGACCATGCTGATGGTGTTAACTGGTGCATTTTTAACTTTAGGATGGTTGATAAATGCCCCAGTATAGAGTTGTCACTATTTTTGAGATTGCCCCAGTCTTGTTATAAGGGTTTCAATATCGGGTTATCGCTGATTTTAAAATTTCTCCAGATTTACTTGTTGTTCTGGATAGTTTCTTTGACAGATGGACTGATAAGATACCGAGATCGCAAGAGGCTTTTACTTTTGTACAAGATGGTGAACAGGTAGTGGATTTGGGCTTTGATACCCTCAATCATTGTTCCTGACTTGTTCTCGTAATCGGCGTTGATGGTTTTCTTCTGATTTGATGAAGACTTGTGATTGAGGGTGTCGACTCTTTGAAGGTCCTCGCTGCTAGTTGTCTTAGTGTATCGCTGTTTCTTCCTTTCTGGGATTTATGCCAGATTTGATGGAATGACATTGAAGTGTTGTTGGGTCTTTTCAACATTGGTCGCTGACTTGGAGGGTTGTTCTTTGGTGTCTTGGGATTGATGTTTGGGCTTGGATATTTCCTTTGAGGGTCCGACCGCACCACTGATGGCTACCTACATACTCCTGTATGTACGGGAGATCAGGTCTGCGTAGTTCTTGCTTTGGTTTGAAAGGCTAAAAATATTTATTGGAGTTTGAGCTTGGTTGAAAGGGTTTTTTGATTTTTATAGTCGTTAGACCGCACCATACATGGCTGCCTATGTACTCCCATTGATGAGGGGAGATCAGGTTTGCGTAGTTCCAACCTAGCGTGAATAGGTTCAAAGTTGTAAGTGGTGAGAAGGGTGTTGAGATGTTTTTGTTTTTGTTTTTTTTTTCTTTCTTTTTTTTTCTTTTTCTTTTCCTTTTTTTTCTTTTTCTTTTTCTTTTTGTTTTTGTTGTTTTTTTTCTTTTCCTTTTTTTTGTTTTTATTTTTGTTTTTGTTTGTTTTTTTTCTTTTTCTTTTTTTTTGATATTTACATGTATGGAAAATAAAAGGCATATTGCGAAGAAAGTGATACCGTCCCAACATCTCCTAGAATTCCCCACTTTATCCTCTGGATATACGTCTTCTTGACTAGCTGAGGCATGATAGTCCTGTTGTCAGTGGTTATGTTGCCTTCGAGGCTCGCGATAGAGGTTACCTCTTGATTCTGAATATCTTCACTTATAGCCATAACTTGATCGCTTCTTGATTCAGTACATTCCTCAGGGACGCTTGAAATGGACCCATCACACAAAGGTATGAACTCTTGATTCTTTGATGGGTTGGTTTTCCCGACAACCTCACCACCTTTTTCTTCATCTGTTCCTTCACCTTTTTCTTGGGCTTGAAAGGATTCGACCAGGAAATCTCCCTCGAACTGTTGTTGCATTTCTTGCAAGGAACTTTCTTTTCAGGTTTTCCTTCCTTGGAAAGGATTAGTATTTCCTCCTCATCATCCAAGGTGATAAAATCAGGAACGTGGTTGATATGTTTGGACCAAAGGATGTTTGATGTTGGCAGAGGAATCTCCTTTGGGGATTCCTTTGTCTCCTCTATCATTCCTTGCATTGGGATCAATCCACCTTGTGTTCTGCTAGAATTGGCGCTCATAGCCTTCACCTCCTTTGAACTGTCTGTCTCGAGGGGACATCTTAAGCTTTTGATTTCCTTTTTGCCTTTTTTGGTCATGGGGAATTCTATCTCTAGCTCTCCATTTTGAATGAGATCCTGGATTTTTTGTCGCAAAGACCAACATTCCTCAGTCGCATATCCAGGTGAGTTAGAATGGTAGAGACATATCTTGGTGGAATCATAACTCTTTATCTTGGAATTTATAGGAGCCAGCAACTCAGTAATCCTTCCTTCGCTTATCAGAAAGGGTAGCATTTCTTCATTTGATTTGCTTAGAGGGGTGAATTTTCGGGCTCTATGGGAGGTTATTTGATCTTTCTTCTTTGAGAATTCGCATTCCCCCAAGCGATTTTTCCGCTGGCGAGATCTTTTAGCAATTTTATCGTCCTCGTTTTCTTGTACTTTCAGCCTGCTTTGATAATCTTCATTTAGCTGGCTCATCATGGAGAGATATGGACTTGCATTATGGTTAACCTCCTTTTCTTTTGGCTTTCTGATAGTTGAGTGAAAAATTGCCTCGTTTCCTGATGTTGGTGCACTATCAGCTTAGCCAATAGATTTACTTGATTCTGGATCGTCTCTAATTTTTGCATTACTGTTATACCCTCCTCCGAGTTTTCCCACTCTGGGACATTTGTTCTGTGCCTTTGGGGGTATTCATCCACCCTTCGTATGTACTTATGATTGGGATGCATTTCAGCGCTTCCTGACCCGCTCATGTTTACTTCCTCCATATCATGCTGCAACAGAAGGTTGGTGTTAAAATTTTGTTGATTAGACTGTTGGACCACAATGCTGCCACTTTCGATCAGATTTTGAATCTTAAAATTTAAGGACCAACAATCTTGTGTATCGTGTCCTGGAGACCCTAAGTGGTAAGCACATTTCTAGCTCAGATTGTATGTGTTGCTCCCTGGTTCCAGAGGTGGAGCCAGTTCGGTAATTTTCTTGTGATCTATTAATATCACCAATACATTTTCAAGGGAATCTCCTAGTGGAGTGAACACCCGATTTTTCGTTCTTTCAAATTTTCTTTTTCTATCCTGGCATTGGTTGAATGCAACCTGTTGTTGAGATGAAAGATTGTCTTGCTTTTTCCAAATGGGGGGACTGTAGGTTGGTCTCCTAGCTTGCCCCTGTACAACAAAGGATACATCTTCATTTCCTTTATCAAGTACCCCCTTGTGATCGCTCGTATACTTGCCAGTCTGTATATGTTTGGCGACTGCTTCCAAGGTAGTGAAGTCTTTAATTTTTCCTGCCTTCAGGCCCATCTCTGCCATTTCGTCGTGTTTGATCATTTCTGAGAATGAGTTGCCTATGCCTGCTGGGATCCTCTCATAATAAAGAGCCTCTTGGATATCAATAAAGGTCATTACCATCTCAATTTTTGTCATTGATGGAATGACTTGCGCTGCTAGGTGTCTCCACCTTTGGGCATATTCTCGAAAAGATTCAGTACTTTGCTTTTTGACTTTAGTCACTTGGTATCGATCTGGTACCATTTGTGACTGAAAACTGTACTGATTTAGAAAGGCGTGGGCCAATTCTTCCCAGTTGTAGATTTTTGTGTTGTCAAGTCGGGCAACCAGGCTTTAGCCTCTCCAGTGAAACTTTTTTGAAAAAGTTTCACTGGAGACCTAAGTTGCATTCTGAGGCTTTCATCTTCAGCATAAGACCCCAGTTTGCCAATGTACACTTTTAGGTGCGTATAGGGAACCGCCTGCCCCATTGTACTTTTCAAACTCAGGGATTTTGAATTTGTCCGGATATCGAGCCCCTGCGAATATGCAGAGATCTGAATAGGTGACACTTCCATAGTTTCCAGTCCCTTTGATTGACTGGATGGTTTCCTCCATTTGCTGGACTTTTTTTCTTATAACCCTAGTTTCTCGATCATCCATGAGTTTTGCAATTTCAGGGGTTTTATTGGTTCCTTTATTGGAATGAGTTTCAAGTATCTGGGTTTCCATCTTTTTGCCAATACTCTGACTGCCCCTAGTGTGAATAACTCTGGTTGAGTAGGCATTGTCTGGCCCCGAGTGTTTTTTCTTTGTTCTTTTAGAAAGATAACCAATTCTGTTATTTGATTCCTTAATCCTTTGAACTCCTCGCGAGAAACAGGAGTAGGATCAAGTGGGGCACTTGTAGCAAGGTATGACTGTGAGCTTAATGCCTTTTTGGACTTTGAACGGGAAACAGGACCAATTGCTTCCCTACAAAAAGACTTATGTAGTTTAGTCTTAGGGAATGTAGAAATGTTACATGCTATGTAATGTGTCTGTTTAGGAGTGTTATCCTGCAAAATGAATGTCAGCTGTTGTATGACAAGATAACATGTCAGGTTTCGATATAAAAGGGAATGCATGTACACATATTCCTTCATATTTTCCATTAAATTGAGCTTGACATGGAAAAGAAGTTACAAGTAATTGAAATTACAAGTAATTAAAATGGGAAGGTATGAAAAGACTTCCCTCTGCGTTTGGTTTATCAGAGGCTGACCTATCTTAGGCTACTCTTGTGGCTTTTTGACATGAAGGTTTCCTGATCATCGCAATTTACTCGACGGGAAGTTTATCCGGTATTTCAACTGGAGTGAATCTGGGTGGTGCCTTTCTTGAGCCTTATTGGAATTAGTCTCCCTACGAGTCCAGTAATCAAAAATACCGACATGATAGCCTCTTGGTGGAGGGACCACACAACAAACATTCACATACATCGTGTCTCACTGTATGGAAATGATGGCATGTGCGAAGCAATAATATCACATGCAGATATGGTGCGAAGCACTAAGTGCAATAAGTAAATGCATTCGTACACATTCATTCAAATGTAAATGCAACATCCACACACAAGCAGGTAAAAGTTTTGAAAAGTTTGTAAATAGTGGCTTAAGACCTCTTGTTGGAAGTCCCCAGCAGAGTCTCCACCTGTCAATGTCGGGATTTTTATTTGTCCCTTTTCTGTTCTTGCCTTTTGGTGTTCTCATGTTAGGTGAAATTTGTTTGAAAAAACAAGTTGTGAAAAGGTCTGACATGTATATGTCGACGATTGGACTGTAAGAGTCGCCAGTTGGTATTTTTAAATGCTTGCACTAACTCTACCGAGAAAAGATTTGCACATTGACCAAGTGATGTGTCACTATTTGACTGGTCTGTGAAACTGAGATTCGTTAGGGTTGATAAGTGGATTTTATACCCGCGAATCGGTCCCTAATTCAAGCTTAATCGATGTTAATTCCTTGTTTTTATGTTTGTTTTTATTTGTTTCGTGTCATTTTATTGTGTAGGTATGGTGGTGTTGGAATTAAGCAAAAAGGATGGATTTAAGGTGCATAGTGGCAAGAATTGAGCAAGGTCTGAGCATAAGGAAGTCATTTGATAGGAGCCTAGCCCGCCGGGGTGGGCCTATTTAAGCCTAATACCCCCGTCGGGGCGGGCGTGTGAGACCCCAGTTTTATGAATAAAGATTTAAATTTTTTGAAATATTTTTTTTAATATTATGGTGTGGATTTGATATAATGTTATAGTTGTGGGTAGTATTTAGAAATTTTGCAAAGTATGCAAGTTGTCGGGGAATATTCGTTTTAGCTAGGAATATTCGTACAACGGCGCAATCATTGGTGGACCCCACAATGGAATGATTGTCGGATTGAGAAAATGACAAAAATATTTTTATGAAAATAACGGCGGAAGTTTTACCGTTAATACTGTTGAACTACTCGGTAGTAAAAGTACAGTAATACGCTTGGTTGCATAGTAGCACACGATATTAATTATTGATGCTTACGTGAGAAGTCACTCAGTTTTGCTTATTTTATGGACCCCTTATTTTACCCATTTTTTTCAAAATAATTGGTAGAAAAATATTTTACATAATAAAGGTGAGGCCCACATGTGGGGACCATATATGGAGCCCATATGTGATGTATGAAATCTGAAAATAGGGGTGAATGAAAGTTACATAAAGGAGAGGTAAAATATATATATATATATATATATATATATATATATATATATATGTATGTGATGTGTGTGTATATATATATATATATATATATATATATATATATATATATATATATATATAATATTGAGTGAGTGGAATTATATGGAGATGTTTGAATGATAATAGTAATGTGTGAGTGTATGAAAGTGATGGGTGTAAGAGATGTGTAAGAGTGTAGTGAAAGTGATATGTTGGTGGGAGGGGAACACGTGGGGCCCACGTGTGGAAGAAAAAAAGATGAAAGGGGTTTGGATTTTGGAATTTACGGGTGGTTGATTGTTTTTTTTAACATGTGTGGTTTATATATATATATATATATATATATATATATATATATATATATATATATATATATGTATTATAATTCCTTGCTTTGATCTTATTGGTTGGAGGTTTGAAAATTGGCATCCTAGGTTATCAAAGTTTTCATCCGTAATTTTCATAATTGTTGAGTCTGTGAGAAAAATCCTTACACAGTGCCTTTCCATTCTTCTATAAATAGAAGCTCATTCTCATTATTTCTTACAAATTCACTGAACCTCTAGAGAGAGAAATTATAGAAAGATAGAAGAAAAATATTCTGCTACTTTACTACTCCAGTAGTCAGTTTTTCTAAAGGTAAGGGATATTATTCTTTCGTATTCAAGAAGAGAACTTCTGTTATTCCATTTCTTTATTATTCTGTTGGAATAACCTGTATACGCGGTCTACCCTATACTTGGTGACATTCTTCTATTATTCTGTTGGAACATCCTGTCTGTGTGTTTTACACCGGACCTAGTTCCGTCTTTATTATTATTCTGTTGGAACATCCTGTCTGTGTGTTTTACACCGGACCTGGTTCCGTCTTTATTATTATTCTGTTGGAATATTCTGTTTGTGCGTTTTACGCCGGAACTGGTTCCATTATTTAATATTCTGTCGGAATATCCTGTCTGTGCGTTTACGCCGGACCTGGTTCCATTATTTATTATTCTGTCGGAATATCCTGTCTGTGCGTTTATGCCGGACTTGGTTGCATTCTCTATTATTATTCTGTTGGAATATCCTGTCTGTGTGTTTTACGCCGGACCTGGTTCTGCCTTTATTATTATTCTGTTGGAACATCATGTCGGTGTGAATTTCGCCCGACCTGGTTCTGTTACTTATTATTCTGTTGGAATAACCTGTCTATGCGAAGTACCGCATGCATGGTGATTTCTTTTGTTATTCCATTCTTTATTATACTCAGTTGATTAAAGTTTTGACTTCTATACTCCATGAAATTAGTGGAATATCCTTGATATTTGCGCTTCATCTAGTATCTTTTCATGGAAATATTCTTCTGAGCATTCTTGAATTTTACTGCACAAAGCAGTATCATGTTGACAACTTGGATGTTATTAGTTCCTGAATAAATTAATTCTTGAACTTGTTTTATTGAATTCTTATATTATTGTCATCATCGTCATGTTTATATTTTGTTGAAAGTCATCTGTGGCCTGTATTGCATAGATGGACTTGGTATGATTATGACCAGGGATTATTCAGTGTAATCATGACCGTAATGTTACAAATGATGTGAAAAAAGTCCTCATTGGCCCGTAGTACATTGATGGACAGTTTTTGGTATGATTATGGCTATGGATTCTCTTTGGCCGTAGTGCAAAGATGAATTGTTTTATGGCATGATCAGGACCGTTGATGAATACACGATTATCTTTGGCCCGTAGTGCATGGATAATTTGTGGTCGTGATACTAATGAATACACGATTATCTTTGGCCCGTAGTGCACAGATAATTTGTGGTCGTGATACTAATGAATACACGATTATTTTTGGCCTGTAGTGCATGGATAATTCGTGGTTGTGATACTAAAGAATATCCTTGGCCTGCAGTGCAGGGATGATTTAATGATGTGGATTATTTATTAAGCCGAGTTTCAGCGATAAAAGTCATGAAAAACCTTTTAATCATAGAAGATAGTAGATTTTATTCCCTACTTGACTCTTTTAATGGATTGCTTGATCCGCTGCAGTTAAACTTGATGTCTATTGTATTTTATCAGTTTAACATTGTTGAAGACTATTGATAATTTATTCTGCATTATCTTATTCATAATATTTCTTACTGGGCTAGTTGAGCTCACCCTTTCTTTCATGGTTCTCTTCAGAAAATGAGAATATAGCTGGGACGAGTCGGGAAACGGAGTGATGGACCAAATGATAGCATTAGTAGTCCTCACTATTCTGTGAAATAGTGTGACAATAATTGTAATGAAGACTACTTTTGAGTTTGTATAATCTCTAGTAGACAATATTTGTATTCAAACTCACAGTTTATGTTCTGTCGTGTTGTACACGACAGTTGTATTATTAAGTTGTATTTGAATTTTGTACCATGTAAGTGGCGACCCAAGTTGGGTGACGTATACCTAATTTTGGGGGCGTCACAGTTGGTATCAAAGCTTAGGGATATGATCCCTGGCTAGGATGTAAGGATAGAACTAGGAGGGGAGAGACGGGGAATCCTTCACTAGTATGACCTACCTAAGTTTATTTGGTATTTAATATTGGTCGGTCAGAGTATAGGGATAATATGTGATATGACAATTAACCCTTGTTTTGTGACAGTGTTTGAAAATGGCAAATGAAAATACTGAGAGTAGCAATGGAGCACATAAGAGCGTGGAGACACCTCTAATCAACAACCAAGATAATGTGATTAGAGATATCCATGTTGTGATTGAGGAATTAAAAGTTGCACTCAAGCTACTCGCAAAGGTAGCAACTGAGAGTGAGGAAGAAGCGGAACCTGAGGAGGATTTATTAGAAGAACTTATTGATCAAAATGTAGAATTGTAAAATCGTATTAATGAGTTAGAAGAGTTGGTTGAAGAACGGAAGGCGGTCATGGAGCAAAGGAATGTAACAATTCAAAATTGTATTACCCGATGTGCGATAGCTGAACAGGAGCGCTCTTTGGCAGAGTATACGATACTAAAGCTGGAATCTGAGAATTCAAATGTCAAGGAGCAGCTGAAAGAAGAAATAACTGAATGAGTGAGAATGAAAGATGCATGGGTAAGAGCCGCACGACGCGTTGATATTGTAGAAAAAGAAGTCCGATCCAAGAAAGCTAAAATAGATGATATGTATTTCTCTTTTTCGACAGCAATTGGGAGAATCCAGCATCGAGTTTTGAATTATCCTGACGAGGAATCGAACGAAGTTATCACGGGTTAGTTAATTATAAATTTTTGCGGAGTCTATACCTTATTAGATACCGGTTCTACCCATTCTTTTATCTCTCTTACTTGCGCTTAACGTTTAAATTTGACTCCAGAGAGATTAGACTTTGACTTATCGATTGAAACTTCGTTAGTAGAAACCTTCATTTCATGTGCTATCCAAGTCTTGGATGAGAGTCACAGTTTTTAAATGATATTTCTATTGTTAATAAATCTCCTGACGTATTCTCGAAGGACTTCTTAGCCTACCCCTAGAGCGTGAAATCGAATTTTGTATTGACCCCAGTACAAAACCCATTTCTTTAACCCTCAAATATTTCTTCAACCAAAACGAACATAACATGAGCCAAAGAAGTTGACTCGAGCTATTGAAAATTACGATCGTACCATTCAATATCATCGTGGAAAAGCGAACGTGGTAGCTGACGCGTTGAGTAGAAGATCGTATGCGTTTACAAGTGCGAATATACGATTAGAATCGACTTTAATCGATAATTTAAAGCCGCTCAAGCTACAAACCCGGAGCTGATGAATGTGAAGAAGAAGGTTCAAGAGGGCGTTATTCTAGAAGCAAGAATCGACGAAGAGAGGAAATCTCAACCCTCGATTTAATTGACCCATTTGAAATCCTTGATCGAGTAAGAACTGTGGCTTATAGACTCGTTTTATCGCTAAGTATGTCGCGTGTTCATAACGTTTTAACGTATCGATGTTACGTAAATATGTTGACGACCCGAACCACATTATTGATTTAAAACCATACGAGATAGCAGATGATTTAACGTATGAAGATGTACCTGTTTAAATCCTGGAATATATTATACGCTTAAAGGTTATACCTCAAGAGTTAGAATCTGACGAAGTGTCCGCATCTGTTCAGCATACCAGGTACGTACGTAAATTTCGAGGGCGAAATTCTATAAGGAGGGGAGATTGTGAGACCCCGGATCTTATGAATAAAGATTTAAATTTCTCGAAATATTTTTTTTAATATTATGGTGTGGATTTGATATAATGTTATAGTTGTGGATAGTATTTAGAAATTTTGCAAAGTATGCAAGTTGTCGGGGAATATTCGTTTTAGCAGGGAATATTCGTACAACGGCGCATCATTGGTGGACCCCACAACGGAATGATTGTCGGATTGAGAAAATGACAAAAATATTTTTATGAAAATAACGGCGGAAGTTTTACCGTTAATGCTGTTGAACTACTCGATAGTAAAAGTACAGTAATACGCGTGGTTGCATAGTAGGACACAGTATTAATTATTGATGCTTACGTTAGAAGTCACTCAGTTTTGCTTATTTTATGGACCCCTTATTTTACCCATTTTTTTCAAAATAATCGGTAGAAAATTATTTAATATAATAAAGGTGAGTCCCACATGTGGGGACCACATATGGAGCCCATATGTGATGTATGAAATCTAAAAATAGGGGTGAGTGGAAGTTACGTAAAGGAGAGGTAATATATATATATATATATATATATATATATATATATATATATATATATATATATATATATATATATATATATATATATACATCCAACACACACATTATATATATATAATACACTCCACCTTTTCCACCATCCTCCACTAACATTATATATATAAATATATATATATATATATATATATATATATATATATATATATATATATATATATATATATATATATATATATAATATTGAGTAAGTGAATTTATATGGAGATGTTTGAATGATAATTGTAATGTGTGAGTGTATGAAAGTGATGGGTGTAAGAGATGTGTAAGAGTGTAGTGAAAATGATATGTTGGTGGGAGGGGAACACGTGGGGCCCACGTGTGGAAGAAAAAAAGATGAAAGGGATTTGGATTTTAGAATTTACGGGTGGTTGATTGTTTTTTTTAACATGTGTGGTTTATATATATATATATATATATATATATATATATATATATATATATATATATATATATATATATATATATATGTATTATAATTCCTTGCTTTGATCTTATTGGTTGGAGGTTTAAAAATTGGCATCCTAGGTTATCAAAGTTTTCATCCGTAATTTGCATAATTGTTGAGTCCGTGAGAAAAATCCTTACACAGTGCCTTTCCATTGTTCTATAAATAGAAGCTCATTCCTTCATTATTTCTTATAAATTCACTGAAACTCTAGAGAGAAAAATTATAGAGAGAAAAAAGAAAAATATTCTGCTATTTCACTACTCCAGTATTCAGTTTTTCTAAAGGTAAGGGATATTATTCTTTTGTATTCAAGAAGAGAACTTCTGTTATTCCATTTCTTTATTATTCTGTTGGAATAACCTGTATACGCGGTCTACCCTATACTTGGTGACATTCTTCTATTATTCTGTTGGAACATCCTGTCTGTGTGTTTTACACCGGATCTGGTTCCGTCTTTATTATTATTCTGTTGGAACATCCTGTCTATGTGTTTTACACCGGACCTAGTTCCGTCTTTATTATTATTTTGTTGGAATATCCTGTTTGTGCATTTTACGCCGGACCTGGTTCCATTATTTAATATTCTGTCGGAATATCCTGTCTGTGCGTTTACGCCGGACCTGGTTGTATTATTTATTATTATGTCGGAATATCCTGTCTGTGCGTTTACGCCGGACCTGGTTCCATTCTTTATTATTATTCTGTTGGAATATCCTGTCTGTGCGTTTTACGCCGGACCTGGTTCCGCCTTTATTATTATTCTGTTGGAACAACCTGTCGGTGCGAATTTCGCCCGACCTTATTCCGTTACTTATTATTCTGTTGGAATAACCTGTCTATGCGAAGTACCGCATGCATGGTGATTTCTTTTGTTATTCCATTCTTTATTATACTCAGTTGGTTAAAGTTTTGACTTCTATACTCCATGAAATTAGTGGAATATCCTTGATATTTGCGCTTCATCTAGTATCTTTTCATGAAAATATTCTTCTGAGCATTCTTGAATTTTACTGCACAAAGCAGTATCATGTTGACAACTTGGACGTTATTAGTTCCTAAATAAATTAATTTTTGAACTTGTTTTATTAAATTCTTATATTATTGTCATCATCGTCATGTTTATATTTTGTTGAAAGTCATCTATGGCCTGTATTGCATAGATGGACTTGGTATGATTATGACCAGGGATTATTCGGTGTAATCATGACCGTAATGTTATAAATGATGTGGAAAAACTCCTCATTGGCCCGTAGTGCATTGATGGACAGTTTTTTGGTATGATTATGGCTATGGATTCTCATTGGCCGTAGTGCAAAGATGAATTATTTTATGGCATGATCAGGACCATTGATGAATACACGATTATCTTTGGCCCGTAGTGCATGGATAATTTGTGATCGTGATACTAATGAATACACGATTATCTTTGGCCCGTAGTGTATGGATAATTTGTGGTCGTGATACTAATGAATACACGATTATCTTTGGCCCGTAGTGCATGGATAATTTGTGATCGTGATACTAATGAATACACGATTATCTTTGGCCCGTAGTGTATGGATAATTTGTGGTCGTGATACTAATGAATACACGATTATTTTTGGCCTGTAGTGCATGGATAATTCGTGGTCGTGATACTAAAGAATAGTAGATTTTATTCTCTACTTGACTCTTTTAATGGATTGCTTGATCCGCTACAGTTAAACTTGATGTCTATTGTATTTTATCAGTTTAACATTGTCGAAGACTTTTGATAATTTATTCTACATTATCTTAGTCATAATATTTCTTACTGGGCTAGTTGAGCTCACCCTTTCTTTCACGGTTCTCTTCAGGAAATGAGAATATAACTGGGACGAGTCGGGAAACGGAGTGATGGACCAGATGATAGCATTAGTAGTCCTCACTATTCTGTGAAATAGTGTGATAATAATTGTAATGAGGACTCCTTTTGAGTTTGTATAATCTCTAGTAGACAATATTTGTTTTCAAACTCACAGTTTATGTTCTATCGTGTTGTACACGACAGTTGTATTATTAAGTTGTATTTGAATTTTGTACCAGGTAAGTGGCGACCCAAGATGGGTGATGTATACCTAATTTTGGGGGCATCACGGGGCGTGTAGCATGCCAATACCCCCGCCGGAGTGGGGGTTGCCGAATCTGGGAACTCATTGCTTGTTTGAAACACTGCTAGAATGTGGACTTTAGTACTTGTATTGCTTTGGGACTCTTGATGGTGAAGGATTGCACTCAGATTGTGTGTGAAAACATATAACTACATTGAAAACAACAAGATAAAAAAAATGCAAAGCAATTAATAGAGATTAAGGACAGATTTTCATAGCGAGAATTGGAGTGAAGATTTTGAAGGAACGTTCATATCGATTGCGGATTAAGGCTAGAGTGAAGGGTGTTATGCATTATTCTTCTTCTTTAGTTTTTTTATTTGTAATTGGAAGGATGATATCTTTAAGTTATTCAGTTATTCCTTCATTTATGATGAACTAAATACTTTTTAGGCATATGACGGATCTTTTAGTGGAACGATGATTATGTAATCTTTGATTTTCAGTTTAATAAGCTATTATCCAGTTTTTCTATATTAATTTGTGCTTGAATTTATGAATTGTCTGATCAACAATTTTATGTGGACTTGTATGAAATTAAGAGATGAAATACGAGTCTAGACTTAGTTAATATAGTATGTGTTCTTGAATTTTGTGAATGAACAGAATCTTAATGAATGTTAGGGTAGAGATATGCTTGACATCGCATGTAATCAAATAAAGAGCTTGAACTTAAACCTTATTTAATTGTAATTCACATAGAGATATAGTGAATTAGTTGATTGAGGTGTTTAACTTGTTTCTATCTAAGTTGTGGATTTGAGTTAATACGGTATTAGTACATCGGGAGGTGGCTAGTTCTACTTTCGTGTTCTTGATTAATAAACTAGGATAATGAATTAAACTGGAATAAAGGTGTAATAATCAGAGTGATGCTTAGAGCGAAGTCGAAAGCCTAATTCACCAATATTTGTTTGGAAATTCAATTTTTAGGGTTTGTTGATTGTTTGGTGGTTTTGATATTTTTAATACTTTTAGTTACAAACTTGAAATTGTTTAGTTTAATAAAATTAGGATTAATAGAAAATTAGTAATTGTAAGGGTTAATTTCTTATTAAAAGTCTCTGTGGAAACGATACTCTACTTACTATTATATTACTTGTTGACCACGTATACTTGCGTATTGTGCGTAACTAGATTTTACCCAACATGTTTTTGGCACCGTTGCCGGGGAACTTTAGTATAGATTTTAAACATTTTGCGATATCAGTTTAATTAGTCCAGTTTTACTTAAACATTTTTTATTTGTTGTTTTGTTCGTCTTATTTCTGGTTTTCGAAGTTGGTTTATCCAAACTCGATCCAAAAATCCAGATTTGCATCCTTTTGAGGACGACAATGAGAGACGCTTTCAAAGGCTAAGTAAGTGGATCAAGGAAACAAGGGATGACTTCGAAAATTCTAATAAGGAAGAAGCAATGACTGCCGAAGACCAAAAAGTGTTGAGGGACTTTGCTATACCCAAGGTGACTGAGCTACATTCGAGTATCATCCGGCTTGCTATAGTTGCGAACACATTCGAGATTAAGCCTGGGACTATTCAGTTGATCCAAAACTCGGTTCAGTTTGGGGGACTTGAAAATGATGATCCGAATGAACATTTGATCAGTTTTCTGGAGATATGCGACACATTCAAATACATTGGGGTGTCGGATGAAGCAGTCAGACTTTGCTTGTTCCCATTCACTCTACGTGACAAGGCGAAGAGTTGGTTACACTCTCTACCATCGGGTTCAATAACGACATGGGATGACCTGGCTCAAAAATTTCTAGCTAAATTTTTCCCGCCAGCGAAGACTGCAAATATGAGAAACGAGATTACGATGTTTGATCAGCAACATGGGGAGTCATTGTACGAGGCATGGGAGAGATACAAAGAGTTGCTTAGAAAATGCCCACATCACATATTGCCTAAGTGGTTACAAATGAACACATTCTACAATGGATTACATGGGAATCTCAGGACCAGTATTGATGCATCTTCGGGTGGAGCTTTTATGGTAAAGAATTATGAGAATGCGCATCAGTTGATAGAGAATATGGCAGCTAACAACTATCAGTGGCCCACAGCTAGAATGACACAACCTACGGTAGCTAGAGTGTTAGAGGTAGATGGAGTGACGACAATAACAGCGCAGATTTCAGCACTCGCTAAGAAGTTCGATGCTTGGTCAGGGGTACAGACACAACAAGTTGCAGTTATTTGTGAATTGTGCATGGGTGAACATCCTACAGATCAATGTGCAATCAACCCAGCGTCAGTGCAATTTGTGGGTAGCTACAACAGAATTCCACAAAATACGTGCCAGAATACATACAATCCGGGGAATAGGAACCATCCTAACTTTTCGTGGAGTAATAATCAGCATCAGCAGTGTCCACGAACATCTTATCCCCCAGGATTTCAGAATCAACAACAACAACCAGCTCAACATCAAGAGAGGAAATCATATTTAGAGGAATTGTTGTCAAAGTATATAACAAGCAATGAGGCAGCTATGAAAAACCAAGCAATGGTCATGAAATCACAAGAGTTAGCCATCAAGAATTTGGAAAATCAGATGGGACAAATTGCTATAGCGTTGAACAATAGATCGCAAGGGACTCTACCAAGTAACACCGAAAAAAATCTGAAGGGAAATCAAGAACAGTGTCAGGAAATCACCTTGAGAAGTGGAAAACATCTAGATGGGAAAAGTGCAGAAAATTCAGTGAGAACGGATGAAAAAGTTGATGAGAACAAAGTGGTTAAAACAGGGTGAGGATAAGCAAGTTGAGCAAACAAAGTTAGATGACAAGCCAGTTGTGTATCCTCCACCGTCATTTCAGCAGAGAGTCCAAAAGCAGAAATTAGATAAGTAGTTCGCAAAATTTTTGGAAATTTTTAAGAAACTTCAGATTAACATCCCTTTCACAGAAGCTCTAGAGCAGATGCCAAGTTATGCAAAATTCATGAAAGGGATTTTGTCTAGGAAAAAGAAGTCGGAAGATTTTAAAACAGTGACATTAACAGAGGAGTGTAGTGCGGTTTTACAACGAAAGTTGCCACCAAAGTTGAAAGATCCGGGGAGTTTCACCATTCCGTGAACAATTAGGAACATGTCGTTCAATAAGTGTTTATGTGATTTGGGGGCAAGTGTGAACCTTATGCTGTTATCAGTGTATACAAAATTGGGTTTGTTAGCTCCAAAGCCTATGAAAATCTCATTGCAGTTGGCGGATAGGTCAGTCACGTATTCGAGAGGCATTGTAAAGGACATTTTGGTCAAGGTTGACAAGTTTATATTCCCCGTAGATTTCATAATTCTAGATTTTGAGGAAGATATGAACATCCCAATTTTCCTAGGGAGACCTTTATTGGCTACGGGTAGGACACTCATCGACGTACAAAAACGAGAACTAACGATGAGGGTCCAAGATCAAGAAGTAAAGTTTAATGTTTTCAAGGCCATGAAATTCCCAATGGATGAAGAGGAGTGTTTCAAGATGGATGCCATTGATCAGATAATCAGTGAAGACATGGTTAAAAGTTTGGTGAATGATCCGTTGGAAACAACATTATTGGGAGATGAAGATTTAGATGATCCGAAATTTGTGGATTACTTGCAGATGCTAGACTCCCTGCCACGAGTTAGCAGATTCGAAGCACCCTTTGAACCATTGCACACGGAGGAAAGAGCCACAACAAGGATGAAACCGTCATTTGAGGAGCCACATACTCTTGAACTTAAGCCACTCCCTAAACACCTCAGGTATGCGTATTTAGGTAATTCTAATTCTTTACATGTTATTATTTCTGCTGCATTTAACGAATTACAGGAAGAAAAGTTGCTGAGAGTGCTTAGAGACCACAAATAGTCTATAGGATGGATAATTGCGGATATCAAGGGAATCAACCCATCCTTTTGCATGCATAAAATTCTGATGGAAGACGATGGAAAACCGACAGTGGAGTAACAGAGACGGCTCAACCCAATCATGATAGAAGTAGTGAAGAAAGAAATCCTAAAATGGTTGGACGCAGGTATCATCTACCTAATTTTCGACAATAAGTGGGTCAGTCTGATTCAATGTGTGCCGAAAAAGGGAGGAATGACCGTGGTACAGAATGATGAGAATGAGCTAATTTCGACAAGGACAATGACTGGTTGGAGGGTTTGCATGGACTACAGGAAGTTGAATAAGGCGACCCGTAAAGATCACTTTCATTTGCCCTTTATCGATCGAATGTTGGACAGATTAGCAGGACATGAGTACTACTGCTTATTGGATGGATATTCGGGTTATAATCAGATCGTCATCGCTCCTGAAGATCAAGAGAATACTACTTTCACGTGCCCATACGGTACATTCGCATTTAGGAGAATGTCATTCGGCTTGTGTAATGCACCCGCTACCTTCCAAAGGTGTATGATGGCCATCTTCTTGGACATGGTGGAGAAAATGTGAAAGTCTTCATGGACAACTTTTCTGTCTATGGGGATGATTTTGATACCTGTCTAGAGAATTTGGTCATGGTTTTACAGAGATGTATAGACACGAATCTGGTACTTAACTGGGAAAAGTGCCACTTTATGGTTGAAGAAGGCATAATTTTGGGGCACAAGGTCTCGGCTCAAGGATTAGAGGTTGATAAAGCGAAGCTGGAAACGATAGAAAAGCTTCCTCTATCAAGTTCAGTCAAGGGAATTCGCAGTTTTCTGGGACATGTTGGGTTCTACAGGAGATATATAAAAGACTTCTCTAAAATTGCAAAACCTTTGTGCAGTCTTTAAGAGAAGGATTCCGTTTTTAAGTTTGATGAGGAGTGTAAGTTGGCATTTAAGCTATTGAAGAAGAAATTGACTACAGCTCCAGTGATTGTCGCATCGGATTGGAATATGCCCTTTGAGTTAATGTGTGATGCAAGCGACTATGCAGTTGGGGCTGTTTTGGGTCAATGTTGAGAGAAGGTATTTCATGCCATATATTATGCAAGTAAGACATTTACGGAGACTCAAATGAACTACACAACTACGGAAAAAGAATTACTTACAGTGGTATATGCGTTCGATAAATTCTGGGCATACTTGATCGGGCCAAAGGTAGTAGTTTATATAGATCACTCGGCTATTCGGTACTTAATTTCGAAAAAAGATGCTAAGCCACGCCTTATCAGATGGATTCTCCTTTTACAAGAATTTGATTTAGAAATAAAGGATAGAAAGGGGACGGAGAATCAAGTTGCCGATCATTTGTCTAGGCTGGAAAATCAGGGTAGTAAGGAAGAGGACACGTGTGTGATCAATGAGTCATTCCCGAATGAGCAACTATTTGGGATAAATACAGAATTTCTATGGTACGCAGACTTTGCGAATTATCTAGTGAGCAACATTCTTCCCCCTGATCTTACAAGATAGTAGAAAAAGAAATTCCTTCACGACGTCAAATGGTACATATGGGTTGAGCAGTACTTATTCAAACAGTGCGCCAATAAGATGATTAGAAGGTGTGTGCCCTACAGTGAAATGAAGAACATATTGCATGAATGTCGCTCATCTGCATATGGGGGACATTATGGTAGTGAGAGAACAGCGGCAAAAGTGCTTCAAACCGGGTTTTATTGGCCTACACTATTTAAGGACGCCCACCAGTTTGTTAAAATTTGTGATAAATGTCAAAGGGTGGGAAACATATCGAAAAGGAATGAGATGCCACTACAAACGATCTTGGAAGCTAAAATTTTTGACGTTTGTGGCATTGACTTTATGGGGCCATTTCCTTCATCATTCAGTAAACAATATATTTTGCTTGCAGTTGACTATGTATCAAAATGGCTTGAAGCCGTAGCACTCCCAACTAACAATGCCAAAGTGGTTCTCAAATTCTTGTAGAAGAATATTTTTACTAGATTTGGCTTGGCAAGAGCTACTATAAGTGATGAAGGTAGTCACTTCTGCAATAGATCGTTTACAGCTTTCTTGGCAAAGTATGGGGTCAACCATAAGGTAGCTACAACATATCATCCCCAAACAAGTGGGCAAGCTACAGTTTCAAACAGGGAGGTAAAGAGAATTTTGGAGAAGGTAGTAAACCCAAATAGAAGGGATTGGTCTCTTAGGTTGGATGATGTGCTATGGGCCTACCGGACTGCGTACAAAACACCAATTGGAATGTCACCATATCAATTACTATACGGGAAAACGTGTCACCTACCTGTCGAGTTATAACATAAGGCCTACTGGGCAATTCAGAAACTTAATTTTGATCAAGCAACTGCTGGTGAAAAGAGGTTACTTCAGTTAAATTAACTCGATGAATTCCAACTTCAAGCTTACGAGAACTCTAAGTTATACAAAGAAAAAGTCAAGAAATGGCATGACAAGAAAATAATACCAAGAACGTTCGAGCTGGGGAAATCAGTCCTATTATTCAACTCATGGTTGAGGTTGTTCCCAGGCAAGCTAAAATCAAGGTGGTCGGGTCCATTCACCATCAAAAGAGTTCTCACATGGCGCCGTTGAAATCTACAGTAGGAATCTATTGGAAACATTCAAGCTCAACGGTCAAAGGCTGAAGCATTATTGGGGTGGTGAATCCAACATGGATGTCATCGCAATCACATTATTCGACGTACCATAAACAGGGAGTAGTCAGGCTGAACGACTTAAAATCAAGCGCTAATTGGGAGGCAACCTAATCGTACTTTTATTTTTCATATTTTTATTCATAACCGTCAAATTATAGTTTAGAATAATTCGTAATATAGAATAAGTTCATTTATTAATTAGTTAAGTTGCATGTCCTTGATAATCTCTCCATCATGTTTAAAATTGCTACAAATTTACTCGCATTCATGTTTCATGGTATTGCAGGTTCTTAAAATGATCATGGTTTGGAGTTGAAGGGAAGAAATAAGGAAAATAGCCTAGTTAATAGAACTCACCCCCGCCGGGGCGGGGGGGGGGGGCTCTTCAATCCAGTTGATAGGGAGTATGCCCACCGGGGCGGGCCTCATAGGCACAATACCCCCCGCCGGTGCGGGGGTCCTGGATTTTGAACAAGCTTTGTTCGGCAGTTACAACTCCCACTCCTTCTTTGTGCCCACTCCCAACTGAAACACCACACCCCCACTCTCTAAACACGTTTTTGGTAACTTACTCTCCTTCACTCCATTACATTAACCCAGTTACCCACTACTTCAATCCATTACTCCTATTCCTCTCTATACACCATCTCTATATAAACATTCCCTTATAACCCAATTTCACCAAATACATTCAACTTCGATTCCACAAGCTACAAATTAGAATTCTTGTTGAGGGAAGTTATATTGCACTTGAGAGTGGATTAATTTTCTTCAATTTCTTCATCTTCTATCACCATAATTGCCACAAAATCATCAATTTTGGGGGAAGAAATCTGTGTGCACATCAAGTGCTTGACAAATTGTGTGAGTGAAGTTTGGGGGGGAATTTTGTTGATAAAGCTTATTGAGTTTCAATTCAATGGCGTCAAAACAACAACGGGGAGAGAGTTCTGGCACCACGCCACCATCACGAACCTTCGACCGTCGCAAATTCAAAAGTGCCACCGCCACCGACCGTTATGACTACATGGTGACAAAAGCACTTACATCGGAGCGGGGGTTGGCACCGGACCATGTCGACGGTGAAATGATGCAACAGATATATCAGAAAGGGTGGAACAAGTTCACGGAAGAGCCCAAGGCTGTAGTTGTCAGTGTGGTCAAAGAATTTTATGCTAACACTGAGGATAAGGCCCCTTTTAACGCGTTTGTGTGGGGTAGATTGGTTCCATTTAGTGCCGATGCCATCAACACATACTACCAGTTGAGAGTACTGAGACATTGCCAGTACGCTCACTTATGTGACAACGATCCAGATTTTGAGGCAATTCTGAAGGGCATGACTAAGCCGGGAACCACATGGATCAAAGGTCAAAAAGGAGGCACTGTTTTTCACAGTAAGGATCTCAGTAAGTATGGGAAGATATGGTACGCTTTCTTGTGTGCAAAGTTATTTCCATCCACGCATACATCTGATGTGACCAAAGAAAAGGCATTACTCTTATATGCAATTATTCAAGATTTCATCATCGACATCGGGGCAATAATCAAATTTTCAATTCGACGGTGGTTACGAGCTAATTTCTTGGGTGGCTTGCCACACCCATCACTCATTTATGGGTTGTGTCGCCAAGTGGGTCTTAGATGGTCCGATGATGAACCCACTCAGATGCCGCTTCAGCTACTAGATTCTAGACTGATTATGCAGTATGCGGTTTGGGCTGGGGGTGAGTCACATCCTAGAGGAGTAGCTTTATATTTCCCGCAGCTTCGGAGGATGAGGCTGATGCAGAAGACACCTCGGATGATGCCGAGTTTTAGGCGGATGCGACAATGGGAGAACAAGGAACAGAGGTGGCACCACAGCCTGATGTCATATCTAGTCCTCAATTCCTAAACTTTCAATGCCAAGTGGATGCGCACAACAAGGAAGCACGAAGGGAGATGCGGCTACTCGCAGTAAGGAAGGACCACATGTTTGAAGCCATGAATCTATCCTTCACTTCTTTAAATATGACTCTCCAGTGCTTTAATCCCAATGCATAATTCCCGTACCAGCAGCCAACCCCAATGCCAAGGTTTCCACCAAGTGAGTCCGATGAAGAATAACGACCACCACCACCTCAGACTTAGGCGATTACAGGGAAGTCCTCACACATTTATTGCTTTATCAATATAATAAGGACATTGTAGTTTTCAAGTTTGGGGAAATTTAGTTTAATTTCATGTTTGTATGTTTAATGTCATTAGTTAGGTTTACATTTGTTATTACATGTTTAGATTTAGGATTTTTACAGGTTTGCATGCATATTGTCACGTAGTTGCATAGTAGCTTAGGTGCATAAATAGTTCTTAGTTATTTTTGCATTATGTTATGTTATGTTTGATATATATATATATATATATATATATATATATATATATATATATAGATTTAGTTAGAATTGTGTAGTTTTGCATATGTCCAACAGTCATTGTAGTTCATTTTGATTTTGGCCAATGATGAGATTGGGATTGAGTAGATAAATATAGAACCAAGTATTAAATCTATGATGTAATTTTGAGTTATGAACCAAATGTTGTGCTTGTTTGAAACTGGTATAAAAAGGTTTGTACGTCGATAACACTTATGTAGACTAATTAGTTCAAATTGATACATAAGGATGTTCTAAAGGATAATGCTAGTTTGAATGAAAGAATGACAGGAACAAGTAGTGATGGCTAAAGTTAGACAAGAACCTAAGTTTGGGAGAATATTTGGGTTATATAAGCTATATATATAAAAAAAGTATGATTAAACACCATGGCGTGCTTGTCTAGTTTTGTGGCCTTTGTTACTTGAGTAAGTAAGCCCGAGGAAATTGTATTTACACCTAGCGCCCTATGGTCTTAATGATCTGGGAGTTGTTGGTCGAAAGCTCGTTAAGGTAGCATTGAAAAGCCTAAGGGAATAAGACATTACATAACTATGTGTATATCTATAAAAAAAATATGAATAAAATGGGTAATAAGAGCAAAAAGCCCCCATAGATGAAAAATTAAGCATAAGTATCCCATGTTGACCCTCGATATTGGTAATTATTTGATTTTAGTTGGATCTAGCTTGTTTTTTTGAATTTCTTGAGTTAACACTGTATGATGCCTTCTAAGAGAGCTGTTATGTATTAAATTTGCAATTGTATTATTTAACATGAATGTTGAGCACACACACACTATACCAGTAATAACGGTTTAAGATTTGAGGATTGATAAGGAGTTATTGAGTGGTTTTGATATGAAGTGTTGTAGTGTTTACTTGATTTCTCTGAGGCCGAAGGAATAATTTTGAGTCTATGATACTGTTGGATTCGTAGACATATAGATTAGATACATCACATATCATTGCATTTCATTGCAAAACATGTTAGTTCGTTTTGTGCTTGAGGACTAGCACACTTTAAGTTTGGGGATTTTGATAAGTGGGTTTTATTCCCGCGAATCGGTCCCTAATTCAAGCTTAATCGATGTTAATTCCTTGTTTTTATGTTTGTTTTTATTTTTTCGTGTCATTTTATTGTGTAGGTATGGTGGTGTTGGAATTGAGCAATAAGGATGGATTTAAGGTGCATTGTGGCAAGAATTGAGCAAGATCTGAGCTTAAGGAAGTCAGTTGACAAGAGCCTAGCCCGCCGAGGCAGGCCTATTTAAGCCTAATACCCCCGCCGGGGTAGGGGGTCTTCAACACCAGATTACAGGAGATAAGCCCACCGGGGCGGGCGTGTAGCAAGCCAATACCCCCACCGGGGCAGGGGGTGTCGAATATGAGAAGTCATTGCTTGTTTGAAACACTACTAGAATGTGGACTTTAGTACTTGTATTGCTTTGGGACTCTTGATGGTGAAGGATTGCACTCAGATTGTGTGTGAAAATATATAACTACATCGAAAACAATAAGATAAAAAAAAAAATGCAAAGCAATTAACAGAGATCAAGGACAGATTTTCACAGCGAGCATTGGAGTGAAGATTTTGAAGGAACGTTCATATCGATTGCGGATTAAGGCTAAAGTGAAGGGTGTTCTGCATTATTCTTCTTCTTTAGTTTTTTTATTTGTAATTGGAAGGATGATATCTTTAATTTATTCAGTTATTATTTCATTTATGATGAACTAAATACTTTTTAGGCTTGTGACGGATCTTTTAGTGGAACGATGATTATGTAATCTTTGATTTTCAGTTTAATAAGCTATTATCCAGTTTATCTATATTAATTTGAGCTTGAATTTATGAATTGCCTGATCAACAATTTTATGTGGACTTGTATGAAATTGAGAGATGAAATACGAGTCTAGACTTAGTTAATATAGCATTTGTTCTTGAATTTTGTGAATGAATAGAATCTTGATGAATGTTAGGGTAGAGATATGCTTGACATCACACGTAATCAGATAAAGAGATTGAACCTAAACCTTATTTAATTGTACTTCACATAGAGATATAGTGAATAAGTTGATTGAGGTGTTTAACTTGTTTCTATCTAACTTGTAGATTTGAGTTAATACGGTATTAGTACATCGAGAGGTGGCTAATTTTACTTTCGTGTTCTTGATTAATAAACTGGGATAGTGAATTAGACTGGAATAAAGGTGCAATAATCAGAGTGATGCTTAAAGCAAAGTCAAAAGCCTAATTCTTCAATATTTGTTTGGAAATTAAGTTTTTAGGGTTTGTTGATTGTTTGGTGGTATTGATATTTTTAATACTTTTAGTTACAAACATGAAATTGTTTAGTTTAATAAAATTAGGATTAATAGGAAATTGGTAATTGTAAGGGTTAGTTTCTTATTAAAAGTCTCTGTGGGAACGATACTCTACTTACTATTATATTACTTATTGATCACGTATACTTGAGTGTTGTGCGTAACTAGATTTTACCCAACAAGGGTCTGAGGGCTTGATTATGCGGAGGGAAGGTGTTAGGCATCCCCCGACATCCGTGTTACCACGGTGACTGCCACTTTTCAGTTAAACTGTTATCTGAATGTGTGTGTGTGTGGGTCAATGTGCAATTATCTGGAGGTAGTGCTATGCCTCGTTTGTACCTATATACAAAGGGTTTGAATTTTGTATAAAAGTTTAGTTTTAACAAGATATAGCACTGATGTTTCATAAAAGAGATTTTTCAAACCCTTATGCTCAATAGTAATTGAGACCTTTGATACTTCTATTTTATTGTGTGTTCGGCTGGATTACTTTTATTTTCGAGATGCGAGACATCTTCGAGAAAATAATGTACAAAGTAGTGCCGAACTCCTTGTGGGCATGGGAGCCGTCTAAGAAAATTCAAACACCGTGAATAATTTACAAGCTGTGTACAGCTGAAAATGTCCATCACGGGAACCGAATCAAGATTCAGGAGTCTAAATCTGTGATCACATGATTCCGAAACTCACATGATATTGTAGTTTGTATGAAAGCTGTAAACAGTTATATATATAAAAGCTATAAATATATATATATATATATATATATATATATATATATATATATATATATATATATATATATAAATAAACGATCAACCACCATGAAGTAAACTCCAGGCGGGACGAAATGTAAATATATAAAAGCTGTAAATATATATATAGAAACAATCAACCGCCACGAAGTGAACTCCAGGCGGGATGAAACGTAAATATATAAAAGTTGTAAATATATATATAGAAATAATCAACCGCCACGAAGTGAAGTCTCGGCGGGACGAAACGTAAATAAAGCAATAAAAGGTCACGAAGTGAACTCCAAACCTGACAGAAATGTGTGTGTGTGTGTATATATATATATATATATATATATATATATATATATAAGCTGTAAACGCACCGGATATTATATTCAGGCTCAATCAAACAGAGTTTGATAGTAATAATATATATAAGTATTTATATATAATATAAAAGTAGTAAACGCTCCAGATATAAGCCCAGGCTCACCGAACAAAGTTCGATAACAGTTTATATATAAGTATATATATATATAAAAGCAATAAACGTTCTGGATGTGAATCCAGGCTCAATCGAGGCATAAATCGATGATGTTAGTATATATATATATATATATATATATATATATATATATATATATATATATATATAGCCACAGACCGAAATTCGGGCATACACACACAACACGACTCTCAACGTGAATAACTGTGTATGCAAGAAGTGTAGAAAAGGCTTTAAGTAACGTATGAAGGCTTACAATGGACTGCCCAAGAAGACTTCAATAGCTTTAAACGGATGAACACTCGGTTCCCACCGGTAAAAAAGTAGCCAAATATAAGCTCACAAGTGTTTGAAATGAGAAAACAATCTATTTATAGTGTGTACAGAACAAATTAGACAGGGTTTCCTCGCCTTTTTTTCTTACAAAATGGCCACCCCAAGCCTTCTATTTATAGAGGGGGGAGCAGCAAGTGTACCTGCGGCTGCTCGGGTTAACCCGGGCAATGTGGGTCCCGTCGTCTCGAAGTACGTGCACTCGGACATCGAACTGTTCGCTCGAACCTTCATGACTTTCATTTCGGGAGTCCGATGGAAGCGTGCCATACCATTCTGGAAAGCTCTTTCCGAGAGCTACACAATGAAATAAGATTTGCCCTTTTTTGAATCCGGGAAGATGTTAGGTTTGTAATATCTATGAACGCAATCAAATTACAAAAATAAGCGGAAACGTGTAAAAATCAGAGTTTAAAATTTTTACAAACCATATACCCGGATCATCCTTTATGCATAATTATTAATTAAACGAAAAGATAAAGAACAAGAATCATACCCTTGAAGATCCGAGCTTCCTCAGGTACAAGTTCACCTCCAAATTCCTTTCGCGTTCAACTTGAATCCACCGGGTTTGGTTCCTTTCTTTGATCAACGTTAGCCACCCAAGTGTTTGTCCTCCAGAGGTGATCCACCAAGGAAGAAGAAATATTCAAGAAGAAGGGTGGTTGACTAAACCCTAGTTTTCTATTTTTATAGAAAAAGTACGTACTCTCCAACAATTGGAATCACGTATGTTGTGAAAAAGTCAACAACAACTCTGCACCCATAATAAGACTCATCTTATTTATAGATGTAGGCAACTCTCCTTAACAATTATGGAATTGAGCTTTATTTTAATTAATTAAACTCCTTTAATTAATCAGGCTCCAAATCTTATTATGAATAATTAATTAATTTTTTTTAATTAATTTACCTCCTAATCTTATTAGGAATATATGAGAGTACTTTTATTAATTAATTCTCAAACTCCTTTAGGAATTAAATAATAATAATAGTAATAATAATAATAAGACTCCTCTTATTAATTTATATTTAATATTTCTAAAATATTAAATAATAAATATTAAGCTATTTAATTTATTCTATCACCATAGATTAAATTAAATATATTTAACTTATTATTACGATTATACCATTAACTTCTTAAATAATTATTCTTCCTTTTATGGTGTGACCCTTTAGGTTTTCCATATTAAACCGGTTGTGAATAAATCAATTAGAACAATTTTAATCTTATTTAAATAAATAAATTAAACTATTAATTTATTTAAATAAATAATATTTATTCTACAATAGGGATAAGCCTCCTTAGCGATTAACGACTTTCTAGATAATATAGATTTCAACAATAATCATAAAAGAACCTTTGAGTAAATAGTTACCGTACAATTCAATCCTTCTACCATACAATGTCCCAATTAAATATAAGACATGAAATTACTGTC